>PITA01035478.1:0-10483 GCA_004023965.1 Spilogale gracilis
TTCAATTGTGCCATCAGTATCACTGCTAACCTTAAGGACTCCCTTGACAGGATAGAAGAAGTTCTGCTTTAAGACAAAAATAAGCATTCCCGAACAGTGTAAATTCCCCTTTGTCTTTTCCTTGTTTCTTTTAGTTTCCTTGAGTTTTTCACTGGCATTACAGCAGGGTTTTGTTTGTGTGTTTTGTTGTTTTCTTTTGTTTTTTTTTAACTTCTATACATCACTCAGTCTTAACACAATAAGTGGACTCTTCATGCCCTTCCCCCACCCCACGCAGCCCCCACCCACCTCGCCTCTGGGAAGCACCCACTTCTCCACGGGAGCTAAGAGTCTGGCTTCTGGTTTGTCTTTTTTTTTTTTCTTTATTGGTTTGTTATGTTTCCCCTTCTTAAACCCTGGCCTCATGTTCCTGTCTTAACTTCCCTTTCCCTACAAGATTTACAGAGATCACTCTGGCCTGAACTCTAGGTTCAAAGTATCCACGTTGCTTCTATTCGTGCTGAAAGCCAGAAAACGAATTTCAGGAGAGCACTGGGGACCGACAACAGGTTTACTTTGTTCCTACCTCCCAGAGCTCCATACTCAGGCCCTGCCAGCCTCGAGAATTCTTATACAATGTTTGCAGGTGTATCCTAGGCCCCCCAGCACAAGACTCATGTCCCCTGGGCTTCAGCAGAGCCTTTAAAGTATGAAGCCCTTCAAGAGTCTCATGTTCTACGGACTGAGCTAGCCGGGCACACTTAAATTATAAAGACTTTTACTTCTACTTTCTGAAGCTCCAACCAAATTTGGAGAGGAATGACAAAGATTATTTGACTGTATTAACAACCTTTTCTTTACAGAGAAGATAACTGTCCAAAGTTTCTCCCACGTCCCACAAATGACTGGTTGAAGGCCAGTATTCAGGGATAATAGAAGCCAAACTTACATGTATACCCACAAAAAAAGACTTAGTTAAAATGCTTTGAAGAAACTTTACAAAGGCATAAATCTTTTGCTTTCTATTTTCGTTAAAATTCTTCCTGATATAAAGAAACAAATTTAGTTATCAAGATGAAACATTGGTTTGATATTCAGATGTGATACAGGTCCTTGGAGAATGAGGAACGGCTGTCCTTCTTGGAGAAATCGCTACAAAAGGAAAACTACAGCTCTAGAAATAAGTTAAGGTCCACGTAGCCCTATCAATCTCCAAACTTTGCCTTGTTCTCTCAGAATATTTCCGAATATTATAAAAGGTCAGGCTATTGGAACAAAAGTGTTCTGTACTTCTAAAAACAAAATGGTGAATTTTAAATAGCAATTACCCTGAAACTTGAGAAAGACAATTTTTTACATTCTTTGTCTAACCCTTGAAATTGTAAATCATCTCATATCTTTGAAATGTAAACACAGCCCACAATCTCCTGAGACTAATAAAGAAAAAAATAAAAAGGAAGGGAAAAGAGAGAAATGGGAACTAAGGGGAAAGTTTTTCATATAAATAAATAAATACATAACAAACATACAAACATTAGAAGGGTATATTTAAAAATTAGGCCTATAATGTCCTCTTCATAAATATCAGTAAAAACAAAGTTAAAACTTTATGTGCATTATGTCTGTGTGTTTTGAGTGTGTGTGTGTGTGTGAATGTATATTATAAATGTGAGATATTTTCTCTACCAGTGGGTGGTATCGCTAAAATTAACATGCAAAATATTTCTATTTAGATATTTGAAAGCAAACATTTCTAAGCTTTGGACATTCTAAACTCAGAAAGGTAAAAACTAACCCAAACATTTTTCAGGGTCACAGGATTGGGAAAATATTCAGTACTAAAACTAATTTAAGTTTTAAGTTAAGTTTTAAGTTGGTTTACTTAAAATACAGTTGGAATTAAAATAGAGTTTCCAGCCTAAACATAAAACTTTTATTCTGTTTTTGTTTACTAAAAGTCAAATAAGTTCATGATATCTCTACTGCAAATTTGATTAGGAGAAAAAGAAACCTTAAAATAATCTTTGATTTTACCTAATGCCCCATGAAGTTTTGGGGGAAGTCTGTTTAAAAACAACTCAATTAACAGATGTAAATAAAACAAGTTAATTAAATACAATTTAATTAACAGATGTAAAAAATATAAAATAATAAACAGAGGTTTATCTACTTTTTCTTATTATAGAGAAACTAAAGATACATTTAATAAACAGAGTTCATACTTTATTGAAAGATTGTGTTATGAAAAAAACACATTTTCAAAAATTCCAAATATGAATTTGTCAGTCTAAAGAATTCTGTTGTAACTGAGCTCATAGTTGCTTACTACCCTGATTTCATAGGATATTAAGGTTTCAAAGATTTAAGAATTCTGATAGGGGCACCTGGGTGACTCAGTCCTTAAGCATCTGCCTTCAGCTCAGGTCATGATCCTGGGGTCCCAGGTTCGAGCCCCACATCGGGGTCCTGCTCAGCGGGAGGCCTGCTTCTCCCTTTCTCACTCCCCCTGCTTGTGTTCCCTCTCTGGCTGTGTTTCTCTCTGTCAAATAAATAAATAAAAATCTTAAAAAAAAAGAATTCTGATAAATGTAACTAAGACCCTGGAAATAACAAGGGAAACAACTCTTACTTGAAGAAAGTAAGGTATGTGCTGTTAGTAAGAAAAAGTATGAAGAAGGAAAAGACATATTTGTGGCAGGAAAAGAAAATAAGTTTGTCCTAAAATGAGACTGGTCATTTCAAGAGGAAACTTTTAGGACAAAATTTAAATGTAAAAAAGAAAATTCTAGAAGGTTTATGAAGAAAGGATCGTTGGAAAGAAATGTTATGTGTGGCCAATACTGGCTAAGATTCTGATACATTTAAATAACTAGATGAGTTTTAACATCAAAAGTACAATGGTTTTGTGTTCTCTTTATTAAAAATACAGAGTTTTCGTGAACTATTGGTCTGTTCTCCTTAAGAAATTGTAAGTAAGTTTTTTTCTTTATCACTCAAGTTTTCTGCCTTAAAAAAAGCATGAATCTGGTTGACAGAGTAATTTCCTGTGTTTATCACATCTTTTTTTGAAGTTTTTAAAAATAATTTATTTTATTCTATTTTTTCAGTGTTCCAAGATTGATTATGCTTCACACCCAGTGCTCCATGCGAGATGTGAATCACATCTTCGATCACTTAAGAAAACTGGGTCTTTTTTTTTTTTTTTTTTAAACTATTTTTTTTTTTTTTTTAAGATTTTATTCATTTGACAGAGAGAAACAGCCAGAGAGGGAACACAAGCAGGAGGAGTGAGAGAGGGAGAAGCAGGATTCATGCCGAGCAGGGAGCCCGATGTGGGACTCGATCCCGGGTCTCCGGGATCATGACCTGAGCTGAAGGCAGTCACTTAACCAACTGAGCCACCCAGGCGCCCAAGAAAACTGGGTCTTAATATGAAGGGAGTTACGTTTTGCTCACAACGATGTAAACTTCTTTGTTTGCCTTGAGTATCTTTTATTGTCACTTTGGTTAAAAGGATAATTAAAAATTGTTTCAGTAAATGGGAAGTAGGATAATCCAGGGAGAAAAACGAAACAGCAGAGACTTTGGACACAGAAACAAACTGAGGGACTTGGAGGGCGGGGGGTGGAGGGATGGGAGAGCCTGGTGGTGGGTACTGGGGGCACCTATTGCGTGGAGCACTGGGTGTGGGGAATGGGGAATGAATCTTGGAATACTGGAAAAAAATTTAAGTAACAATAAAAAAAAAGACATAAAAAATTGTTTCATAAATTTGTGATCTTACTTAAACAACTGTTCAAACCATTTTGATATTTTGTGACATACTTCCCAAAATCAAATTCTAAAATAAAGTCTTCTGACCACAGTCTGGGGTTTTCCAAAGAGCCCGTGGGACTTTTCAGAGATTTTGTGACCAGTTAAACTAATGAGTCTTATTTGGTATCTTACCTTCTATGGGAAGCATTGCCAAATAAGTGATATGAATTTGTGTAGATGAAGCATGAAAAGACATGTCCTAAGTTAAATGAAACTCCCAGAAATCTGACGTGTTGGTGTGATATTCTCTTGAAATGCTGTGTGTCACAGAAATAAGCAGGTCTCCTTGTTGGCTGCCCTGGAAGGACCTCTAAGCAGACCTCCAACCTTGGCCGTTTTCTAAGTCTTTCCTCATTTACGGACAGTTACACTTTACTCAGATGCCTCAATAAACACACAGATGTGCTTCCTTTTCCATGAGATTCAAAAAAAAACCCGAGTACAAGTTTCTGAAAAACTTAAGACCACAAATCTGAACGAAGTGAAAATACCCAGAAGTACAAAAACTGGATTTACAAGCAGAATCAGAATTTATAACATGACTCTGAACAACTTGAGAATAATTAATTATACCCTTTATGACTTTTGTTTGAAACTTTGCTATTTTTTTAATATTTTATTTTTTCAGTGTTCCAAGGTTCATTGTTTATGCCCCACACCCAGTGCTCCATGCAATACGTGCCCTCAGTACCCGCCACCAGGCTCACCCATCCCCCCACCTCCTCCCCTCCAAGACCATCAGTTTGTTTCTAACTCCAAAGTCTCTAATGTTTCATCTCCCTCCCCGATTTACCCCACTTCTCATTTCCTTTCCTTCTCCCACTGTCCTCCATGTTACTCCTTATGTTCCACAAGTAGTGAAACCATATAATACTTGACTTTCTCTGCTTGCCTCAATATACAATGGACTATTACGCCTCCATCAGAAAGGTTGAATATCCAACTTTTATAGCAACATGGACTGGATTGGAGGAAACTTTGCTATTTTTTGATGTTTTGTTTTTGCAGATTTAAAAAAAGTTTGTCTCTTAAGCTAACTCACTTACAGCAATTTGATAAAATATACCTTTGTGAAAAAATGGAAACATTTCTCTTTGCTCCTTACCTGAACCCTCCAGACTTCAGAAACTGTCGGTGAGTATTCCTCCGTTCCTCTATTTTTACGGCAATCTGTTTATTTGCTTCAGTTCAATAAAAATCGGTTCTCTTTAGACAGGACTCATTTGGACACGATGGTTATATTACCAGGGCTGGGACTGGCATGCCATATTTGGGGGGACACGCATAGGCCCAGTTATGACCCAACAGCTGTAGCTCGGGTTGACTTTAAGGAGTCAGTAGAGCCCCTTGGAAATACCAGACTGCTACGTTGCTTACTGAGTTCCCAGCAGCAGTCTTACCGGGTGAGTAAAAAGGTCACTACCTGGCAGGTGCAGGATACCTGGGGCACTGGGAGAAGAGAGGAACTCACCCAAATCTATAGGCATTACAGAGAAAGTCTGATGGCAAGTATTTGGTTTGTCTTCTGGCCATGAGAGGCTGTTGAATTTAATGTAGAGATTCTTTTTTTTAAGAGTTTATTTGTTTATTTATTTATTTGTTTATTTATTTGAAAAAAAGAGAGAGAGAGAGGGAGGGAGACAAGCAGAGGAAGAGAGAGAAGCGGACCACCTGAGTACAGAGTTTGACACAGGTCTCGATCCCACAACCCTGATATCTTGACCTGAGCCGAGATCAGAGCCAGTCTCTCAAATGGCTGCGTCACCCAGACACCTCTTACGTAGAGATTCTCTTAGAAAACTTCTAGCAAAGCAATTTTAAGATATAACTGCAATTCTTTCTGCACATGTATAAATAATCAGGCCATGTTCTTGAGAAACTAGATTTATATCGCAAACAAGTTAAGGTCAACTTGTTTATCTTTGGTAATAATGAGGGTGATCATAGAGACAAAAGATGTTTCAATAACAATTCTTTGTACATACTTGATTTTAATATTAATCATTATAAACGGAACTAGGTCCTGGCTTCTTCTAGTGTCTTCCATCACCAGCTATGACTCTCCACAACGTTGTGAGTTCTCTCACACCTTATGACTTGGAATCCTTGAAAACGAAAACTGCCCTTTTTCCTGAACAACTAGATGTACACTTCAGAGAAATCAGCACGATAGCTCACATATAGACAGTCTTTATGCCGATTGTTCAGGGGGCCACTCAGATCACCAGAACATTTGAACTAGAAACCCAGAGGTTCTATCTGATTGCCACAACCTGCCCTCACTCTACCTGAAGTTGCTTCGAGCTGACATCTAGAAGTCTGCTCTCCTGGCTGCCCTCAGAACTCGGACACTGGCTTAACATTTGATTCAGTCATTTGCCATTGTTTTCTGTTTCCATAGACTGACTCTTGTTTAATACCTGATGACTTACTCCATAGTCTTAATGTCCAGAATACACCCGCATCTCTGTCTTCTGAAATGAGTTAGCCTAAACTGACCTATACTGTCAGGACTAATAGACCAGTATAATTCGGAACACCTCGCCAGCACAACTTTTAATGTGTGAAACTTCAGAGAAGTTTAAATTTAAGTTTTCTCTGACTAACCCAACTACATGGCAGGGCAAGCATTTGTCTACCAAACTTTTATTGTTTTTAATCGTCCTGTGAATTTACTCCCCTTTGAAGTCTCCGACCCCAGCCCTTCTCCTTAATTCAGGATGACATTCATACCTCTTTTTGCCTAACTGCCATGATTGCTGTCTTCCCCGCACGGATGCTATCAAATGTAAATTTCTCCTGTTAACGTCAATTTGATTCTTAGTCCAGCCAGAAGAACCTTGAAGGGGACAGGAACTCTTGTTCCCCTTCTCTCTCCAGGGCTAGCCCACCCACCTCCCTCTCTCCTCCTCCTGCTGGCAAAGCCCTTGGCCGCTCCACCTCCAAGCCCCCCACCCTGGCAAGGCCTTCTGAAGGTAGTCAGTGGCAGGTAGAAAGAGAAGATCCCATGGGCTTTGTCTTAAGAAGGTTAGCATGGTGGGGACAGGTGGAGAGGAACATGCTGGGCCGACAGACCAGGTGTTGGGACAGGTTGACTTTAGGAATGAAAATGACAAGAAAATGTCTTTTGAGCACTTCTGAGCTGCTTACAGTGTGGACAGCTCTACAAAGACTCCAGTAGCCAGTGGAAGTCCAGAACTGGGCTGGGGCCAGGGGTGGCAGGAAGTAGGTGTGCACAGACTGGAGGTGGTGCTAGAGACTGGGGCAGGGACCCTCCTGAGAAAGTCATCAGGGACAGACACTAGGGGATGCTGAGCGAGGGGCCAGAGCAAGGAGAGGGCACACCTCATCACGTCAACCATACGATCCAAAGACTAGCACTGCCTTTCTCCTAATTAAGGAAAGAAAACAATTAAGGGAAGTACATGAGATAAACTAAAAAAGATTAATTTAAGAAAACAAAGGCACGTTGCCTCTGAGGTCAGTTCCAGCCTCGGAGAGCAGCGGGCATTCGCTGAGCCCCAGGGAGACAACAGAGGCAGCAGGACATGTGGCTGCTCCCGGTTCTGTTCCTTCTCGTCCTCCAAGGTGAGTGGGCTGGAGCTTCGGGAGGGAGCACCTGCAGGGCTGGGGTGGGACACAGACAGGGTCTGTCCCAGGGGAAATGGCAGGGCCTTTCACTCACCAGACACTTTAACAAAAAAAATTTTTTCTAGTTTTGCTACCTAAGTGCTAAGTTGGGTTTTGGAAAAGGAAACATCAAATGAACAACACAAATGGTGTCTGTCTTCTAGTACAGTATTTCTCAACCCTGGCAGATAGCTGGATATGCAGGCGATGGAGGGAGCATGGATGGAGGGGTATATGATAGATAGGTGGGCACATATATACACACATACAGAAGTGCATGAATTCCTAAGGAACTTGGAAGGAGCACAAAGGCTCAAGCTCCAAGTGAGACCCACGTAGACAAGGTAGGGTTCAGGCATCTGGATCATTTAAAAGCCTTCCCAACTGTTCTTTCCGTGTAGTAGAGCCAGGATCCTCTCCTCTGAAGAGCTCAGGTGCAGGGAGGAGGACAGGCAGCAAAACCAGCAGAACTCTAGAGAGTTGCTCGGTCTTACACATCAGGCTGCCTAAGTCCCTGCTCTGGATGAGCCAAAACTAGACCATCATCTGGTGTCATAAACTCAACAACGGAGACAGGGACAAATGCTCTGATGGCACCAAGAGACACTCAGTTGGCTGCAGAATCATAGACACCATAGAAGAGACACTGTTTGAGTTGAGCCTTGAGGGATGAATGTAAGGGCTTGATTCCTTCAAGCAGAGAAGAGAGAACATTCCAGGCAGAAGGAACAGCTTGTGCAAAGGTATAGAGATTCAGAAGTGCAAGGTGTATAGTAAAATAAAAATCACCTGTGTGAGTGAGTGTGTAAGTGTGTGTTTAGTTCCATGTGTGGATTTAGAGGGTGAATGACTTCAAGTGTCTTGGGGTTGGAATTTCAGGAGGGGGCCCCACTGTCTTAGCAGCTCTGAGATTCAGAAATACTCCTGGGGCTGGGATGTGGGCTCTGCACTGCTGGGGGAGTTGTTGGCTGAGGGCAAGGGCAGGGTGGTGAGTGAGTGGAGGCTCCTGTATTGGGTAGTTAGGAGCCCCAGGGGGGACATCCAAGAGAAGGCCAGAAAAGTCACACTGTAGGGATGAAGGGACAAGTAGGATGTGGCAATTAGACAGAGGGCAGAGGCACCTGGCCCAACATCCAGGCAGTGCCACGCGCCCCAGCAACATCTGGACCGGCCCGGGGCTCAAGGGAGGATGAGAAGAATATTGGGTTTTTGTTTTTTAGGACACTTCTCCATCTCTCAGGAGAGAACAGTGAGAGGCACAGAAGGGGGCACACTGACCACGTACTGTGCATACGGCCCAGGATGGCAATCCTACAAGAAGTGGTGGTGTCGCGGGAAGAACTGGAATTCCTGCAGAATCCTTGTAAAAACCACCGGATCAGAGAAACTGGTTAAGAAAGACCGGGCATCCATCCAAGACAATCACAGCCAACGCACATTCACCATGACCCTGGAGGAGCTCCGGCTGGATGATGCGGGCATATACTGGTGTGGGATCGAGAGAACTGGGGAAGACTTGGGGTATAAATTTTCCGTGATTGTAGACCGAGGTAGGCACTACTCCCTCATGTGTTCTGGGGCCCTGGTACCACCCACAGAGAACTCAGGACTGTTCCTCTGTCTTCCCAAATAGGTAGAGAGGAGTCTGTAACATGTCTGAGATGACACATGTGTGTGTTTGTGTGTGTGTGTGTATCCATGTGGGTGCATGTGTGTGCGTGTGTGTGCATGTGTGTGCATGTGCAAACGAGTATGGGGGGGGCGCCAAGGTTCTGGGAAAGACTAAAAGAAGAGTGAGCCCCCACATCTCTGCATGTTTCCGTCTGCTCTCCCCAGAGGGAGCAGAGAAGCAGAGACTCCTCTAGGACAGGCTTGTCCAGGGAAGGCAACTCCTGTTCCCGATCATGTCCACCCTCGGTACGGCCTCGGCTGAGTGGGGTCTTGTCAGGAATGCAGGGAGAAGTGGGTGCTAGGAAGCCATGACCCTGATGGTCTCAGTGACAGGACAAGAGACCTTCTCCCTGCTCCTCCTTCTTCCCCTCCCTCCTCTGGCAACAGAAGCACAAAGGAGCAGGCGAGGGACTCTGATCCCCTTTCTGGGAGAAGGGAAGGCAGATTTGACCAGAGTGCAGGGACCCCTCTCTGGCTGCCTCTGAGTCTTGGAGGGGACTCTGGGCTCCCCCGCACTGCCCCAGAGGCACTAGGGCCTCCCTGGAGACAGGCTTGGAAAGGGAGTCAGGCTGTAGCCCCCACAAACAGCTCCACCTCTGGACCCCGCATCTTCTCTCCAACATACAGACACACAGACTAAATGAGAAATGCATCTGCTACTCATTAGCCCCCTGATAAACCAAAGTCCCTTCACACGTAGCATATGCAAATCTGGTGTGTGAATGTGTGCAGTGGACAGGTGTGCTGGTGTAGAATGTTCCAGAGATTAACAGAAAAAGACAACAAAGGTGGGTGGGTGTGTGCAAGAATGCAGGCGGAGTTGGGGCCAGAGACTTGAGTCTGATCCTCCAACCAGACAACCTTCACTGCCAGGCCTGGTGCAATAAGAAAGGCTCCAGGGAACAGGCAAGAAGGACCCAAGGGGCAACAGAGTTCCGGGCTCTGGGTGAGTGCAGGACACAACAGACCCAGGGCCAGCCAGCTCCCGGGTCACAGAACTGCAGGGCAGGTGGCACACAGCCTGCTTCATGCAAGGCTGAGACTCAGAGAAGAGCAAGCCTGGCTGATTGAAAGCCCCAGGGCTGGGAACATGGCTCTGACCGGCTCAGCTGTGTCGAACAGGACACGGAGATTGAGCAGAATGCAATTCCTACAGAGTTCCCGACCCCATATACCCCCCACCATGGTGGTGATCTGGTGTTTCTCTGCAAATGAAGTAATTCCAGGTTTGGGATGAGAAACCAAAAAGATGCAAGACCAGACCAACGTGCATGACCGATGTCACCAAGATAGAAGCTTCTTCACCCTGTGGGTGGGGAGTGGAGAAGGCCATGGGAGCCCCCTGCATCACTCTCACAACCCAGCTCTACTCTGTGTTTTAGCTCCA
>PITA01035479.1:0-10468 GCA_004023965.1 Spilogale gracilis
TCAAAAAAAAAAAGGGGGGGGGGAGTGGGAAGCGCAGACCGAAAATCATTACGGTCAACCATGACTAGAAGTGGAAACAGAATAAAATCCTAAGAGGATTTTGAAAAGAATAAAATCCTAAGAGGAAGCGTATCAGATACAGAGCCTAGAACATTCCTGGCACACACGAGGCTCTACGGAGAGTCTCAGGGAACACACAGAATGCCGGACTGAAAGCATCCTGTTTCTCCGGGTTACGCGGCCTGGGTGAGCGGCTGCACTTACCCCGGAAGGAGAGACTGCGGCGCTGGGGCCGGGCCGTTGACGGCATAGATGCTTATGCTGCTGA
The DNA here is from genome assembly GCA_004023965.1 of Spilogale gracilis. NCBI lineage: Eukaryota > Metazoa > Chordata > Mammalia > Carnivora > Mephitidae > Spilogale > Spilogale gracilis. The sequence goes on from PITA01035479.1 coordinate 329, forward strand.
CGCCGCTGCTCCCCAGGCTGCCGGCGCTCTGGGCCGACTGGCTGCTGCGCTCCTGGTAGTTCAGCGGCAGAGTCTGAGGCCTGGCATAGTAGTAGGGGGTCGAGTGAGCATCTCTTGGTAAGGCTTGAGCAAATAACGCAGCATAGCCAGAAACCTGAAAATGAAGTCCATTAAGAATACAGAAATATGGGGGCGCCTGAGGGGCTCAGTCGGTTAAGCATCCAACTCTTGTTTTCGGTTCAGGTCATGACCTCAGAATTGTGAGATCAGCCCAGCCCTGTGTCGGGCTCCACGCTCAGTGTGGAGTTTGTTGGTCTCTCTCCCTCCCTCACTCCCCCGCTTCCCCCCTCCACACCCCGCTCGTGCAAGCATGCTATCTCTCTAAATTAATTAAATAAGGGACACTTGGGGGACTCAGTTGGTTAAATGGCTGCCTTCAGCTTGGGTCATGATCCCGGGCCTGGGATCGAGTCCCAGATCAGGTTCCTTGCTGGCCGGGGAGCCGGTTTCTCCCTCTGTCTGCCTGCCCCCCCCCTCCTCTCTGACAAATAAAATCTTAAAAAATAAATAAATAAAATCTTTTAAAAAAGAATACAAAAATTACAGAACACTTCCCAAATCAATAAAGAAAATGTATATTCAGACTTTAGTTCTATAACTGATACTGCACTCAGTAAGCATTAATTTGTTACATTTTTGAAATACGGCAGAACTGATTAAATTTCTAAGCTCCAAGGTTTTCTAAACTCCAAAACTGCCACGTGGTCTGACAACTGAACACATTCTTTAGAATCCAAGCAAACTAAAACCTAAATAATTAGTCAAAAATTTTGAAGGTGTGGCATTATTCTAAAATCAAAAAGGGCTCGTTACTTAGATGGAGACTTTCAACACGAAGAGGCCTCCTGCCCCTGGAGCCCTACAGATCTCTGCGGTCGAGCGCCTCCTCATAGGGGACACCCTGGGCCCTCAGCAGCCACACGGCCCTTCTGGACACGGCGTGGGCCAGAGACTGAGCCTGTGTGACCACCATGTTTGCACTGGTATGACAGTAATTACCGTTCGTAACGGTACATGGAGACACAAGAAAACCTGAAAGGCCTGTAATTCACACAGAACTCTGCAGCACTCTCCTATGAGTAACTAAACAATGAAAACTGTTTTTATGCTCTATTTCATGGGACACTGTTCTACTGAGGTAGTAACGTAACTCTGGAAAAGTGAGCACCCTGTCTAAATAAAGAAAGAGGGGCGCCTGGGTGGCTCAGTGGGTTAAGCGGCTGCCTTCGACTCAGGTCATGCATGATCCCAGAGCCCTGGGACCAAGTCCCACACCGGGCTCCTCCTTGCCCAGTGAGGAGTCTGCTTCTCCCTCTGCCTGCCACTCACTCTCCGACAAATATATAAAATCTTTAAAAAAAGAAAGGAAGAAAATAAAATCTCTTGACCTTCCATGACTACCAAGAAAACTAAATAAGTTCTTTTTTTCTCTTATTATTTTCCTAAGTACAGAAGCCAAGTCCTACCAAAATTTGGTTCCGTTGTCCCACCAAGACACTCAGTGTGCTTTAAAAAGGCACAGAATGCGCGGCTGGCTCAGTCGGGTAAGCATCTGACTCTTGGTTTTGGCTCAGGTTCTGATCTCAGGGTCGTGGGATGGAGCCCGTGTCAGGTTCCCTGCTTGGCGGCAAGTCGGCCTGGGATTCTCTCTCGCCCTGTGCCTCTTCCCCTACTCCCCCCGCCGCATGCAGGCTCTCTCTAAAATAAATAAATGAATCTTTGAAAGAAAAAGGCACTGCGCCGCTAAACCAGAGCCTCTCACCTTGTTCGGCTGCTTGCGCGGATCTTCACTAAGGCTTAGCAAGAGGTAGAGAATTGACCATTTATTTTTCAGAACTCCCTGTTTAAAAAGAGAACATTAAAAGAACAAGTTTGCCCGACTCTCCAGTTTCATGTACCTTTCTCCTAAATCATCCTTATTTCCAAAATAGAAAAACATTTTTTTTAATTCACATGATAAGTCCAAGTACGTTCATTTTTCAGATACTGCAAACAGCACCAACCATTAAAAAGGTTGGAATCAATGTTCTCAAGAGGTCATCACCTGCTGAAAACTAACTCCAAAGTCCCTAGTGAGAACGTGTTTGAATTGCCCTATTCCAGATTCCAGAATAACAGCCATTTCTTCCCCCTTAAAATAAGTCTTAGAATAACCAACTTCCTAAATAAAATTGAAAAAAAAAAAAAAAGCCATCATAAAACAGGTGGATGCCCCCCCCCCCCAACAACGTGCCATTTAGGCTATAAAAGAGCATTATAGAAAGAAAAAAAAAAAAGGAATTCTGAAGGACACGTGTAAGTCTCAGCATCCCACCAACTAAACCCAAGGCTCTGAAGGAAGAGTTGCCAGGAGACGTAACCCCCGGTTTCCACAGACGGGCATCTTCTGGATTCCATTACCTTCCAACTGCCTCTCACTCCGCCCTGGCGCACGCCCGTTACCAGCAGCCTACCCTCAATACACTCTTGCCCAGATTTACAGAGCGTCTGGACTCGACTCATATGGCCTTACCTTTTGGATACAAAGCTAGACTACATAAATGCCTTTCTTTACAAAACTGTGGGATGGTTATTTACCTTACACAAATCCTTCATTATATAAAATATGCCTTGAAAGTTTCTTTAAAGAAAAAGCTCTTCTCGGGTATTTAACTTCTGGTCTAACTTAAAAAACTGACTTACATATAAGTTCCCAGAGTAATAAACTCAGCAGCCCCGACAGTCCTCACGCTGGTGGGACACAGGACCTGTCAGACATGGGCTGTGGGTCACTCGAGTGGCCCACCACTTAGGAAAGGACTGCAGAGAGGGCGGGTCTCCTACGAGAACGGGAGATGCAGGACAGAGGACGGAGCAGCAACGGCCTCTGCAGGGAACTGAAGACAAAGCCGGCTAAAGCCAGGCAGGAGCGTGGACACTGAGAACGGAAAAACAGGTCTGCCGTGTGGGACCAAGAAATGGGACAGCTGGAAGCCCCCGAGGGCCTGGCTGTCCCTGCCGGCAGTCCCCGGAGGCCGGGCTGCAGAGCAGACGACACGAGATGCACAGGAAACCGCAGTCATTCGGGAGGACACGGTCAAGGATGGCTCGGTGACCCAGCACCCACCCGGACAACCTTCGCAGCCCCCTGTGGGCAGGCCCTGGGCTCCCAGGGCTCAGGCACCCCGCAGACATGGGAGCAAGGCCTGAAACCCGTCTGCCTGCATAGGGCCACTCCTGACTGGATCCCATCTCCTTCAAGGGCTGGGGGCCTATCAGCTAACAGCACTGCCGCTAACAGGAAGCCCGCGGGGGACGTCCTCCACACATCACCTCCTGCCACTGGCACAAACATGCAGGGACACAGGCTCTAGTCCCTTCACTCCACAAACGACAGCAGCAAAGGTAAAAACCTACACAACCTGTATCAGCATAAGCTGGGATGCAAACCAAGGGCTGCCGGGCTCCCAAGGGGACAGATCAGAGGCACACCTGAAAAGAAGCCCTAGTAAGACCTGGGGACACTGCAGACACGGGGGTGGCCAGAGTCAATGTGACACTCAAGTTTCCCGCTGCAGGCAATAGACAATGCCCTGTTCACCATAAAGGAAAACACAGAGGAAAGAGCAGGAGGGCGTGCCCCGGGGCGGTGAAGAGCTGACTGCCTGGGGCAAAGAAACTAGACGGAAGAGCCCCTTCAGTTCCAGGGGGAGCTCCGAGCGAACAAGTGAGGACCGCCACCGTGGGCTTCGGGAAGACAGTGTGGGCTCTCCCGGTGCAGCACGTGTCCCGGTTAGGTTTCCGGCCTGAAACAATAACGACGACAGCAGAGGAAACTGCAAAAGCCAAGGAACCGTGCACCAGAACCCAGCAGATGGCACCTACGAGGGAGGAGGCACCGTTGTTGTTAACACAAGAGCAGCCTGAGTTGCTCGAGCAAGGGATGCGGAGAAACCGGGACTGTCACCAGCAAAGAGCGCAAGGGCGGGAGGGGTTGGGGGGGCAGGTGGGTGGCAGGAGGGGGCCGTGGAGCCAGCACCCAATGGCTGCCTGGCAGGAAGGGGAAACAGCTCGGCCCCTCAGCATCCCCGCTCCCCGTCAGCTCCAGGGCGGGGGTGGGGGAGGGCAAGCAGGAGTGGCCACCCACAGCCCTCAGACCCTCGGAGCCCAAAGCAGAGCACAAAGTCTGGGGGAGATCTGCGGGGCAACCAGGATAAACAAGTCCAGCATCACAAACGTCTTCGATGCTTCTAAACCTCCTTAGACCCTGTTACCTAGATTCTGAAATCTCAAGAACCCTGATTCCAACATCAAACTTCATCTGTGAGAAGACACTCGAGGGCCCAGAAGATGGGGGGGGCCGTCAAAACACATAGTTGTGTAAAGCAGTTACTGACGCGTGCCAATGACACAGAGCTGCTTGCAGCATTCAGACCCTCCCAACCAGGGTCACCCTACACACCGGCTGCCCACTGGCGCCCTGGACCCCCCCACACTCCGCGCCACACCCTCACCGCATGCCCCCTTCTCCCAGTGCGCATCACAGTGCACCTGCTGCCCTTCGCCCACTACCCTCCTCTCCCCGGCTGTGCCAGCGACGCCAAGACTGATGAGGAACGCTGGGTCCCCTTCCCCAATACCGTGTCCCCCATGCCCTGAGTCCTGCCACGCCTCGCAGCATGCAGAGCCGAGAAGGGCCCTCAGTGAGAAGACCAGGGGAAACATCAAAACCAGACGGGATGGCTGTTCCTCTGCAGATATTTCTCTAACCAGCTCCGTTACTACTGTCATAACTATGGCGGCCTAGTATCGTTCATCCTGTTCTGGCCGCGTGATGAGCCAAGCGGGTCTGGGGGATCACCGCGAGGAAGCGGGCTGTCGAAAACACTGTTCAGGAATAAGCATTCAGTGTTCCAAACAAAACTTGGAAAACCACCACTTCAAATTAGAAAAAAAGAGAAAAACGTGAAAGACTTTAAAGCGTAATTACTAACAGCCTTAGGCCCAACTCAGTAAAAACCACTATACTTGAGGAGCAAAGCATGAAACCTCTGCAGCTCCCCCTTCTCTCTGACGGGGCGCGAGGGAGATGAACTGCGCTCCTGTGCTCTCAGAATCACACAACTCTCACCCCCGTTAATTTACTCGTGTACACGAGGGCAGAGTCTTCTATTAAAAAAAACACCACAACCACTTGTGTGCCAGTTATCAACATCCAATCACAAAATGGTCAAAATCACAATCTTTGTTCAGGAACCCACTTGAGCAGCCCCGATCAGGACCTAATACCCGAACACTAGTGCGGATGTAGAGGGGCAGCGCTCGATGACCCGTGCCATCAAGACTGCCACCAGCGGGGCTCCCTCCCCATGCGGCCACGAAGCCTTCCGTACTGTGACTCAGACGCCCATAATCCCGATGGCTCTCCCCATGTGGCGTCCTTCATCTGATAAGCAATGTGCCATTAAATCCAGCTAACACATTACTTTTAACGTTGAAAAGCTCTTAAGAAGCAAACACAATCTACTATGAACGCCCATTACTCAAGGCACACCACGGGAATGTGGCACCCCAAGCCCCAGCAGCCTGACAGCCTCACCCCCGCGGGACGTGCCGTACCTGTGAGTGCAGCTTTCTGTGCAGCTCCGAAAACAGGGCGGCGTCCGCTTCTCGTCTTTGCCGCATAACTGGGAAGTCAGAAGAGTGTGTTAACCACGTACCCCAAAGTCCCTTTTGGATCCTATTTCACCCCCGGTAAAGGTACCTGACGTCTGAAAAGAATCCTAAGCTTAAAAATGGAAATAACTCACCAACAAATGACATCTCCGCTCTACGAATGTGGTCAGTGCATTTAATCTCTGACATTTGTAAACTATGGGCAATACGAGGCTGGAGGCCAAGTTTATGAGAAAGTTGGCCAAAGTAATAGAAATAATGGGACCTTTTAGATTCTACCTATAAATATCAATAAGCAGTCCAGTAAGGTCAACTACAACCAGTTTAACTCACTGATGACTCCCTGGAAGGAGCGACGTAAAGTAAAAATACTGTGGGGATGGTAAATCCACAGGGGGAGGACTAAAACGTTCATCGTTCGTGATGGTCTGACTCGGGACTGCGCGTTGGAAGCACGTCCGTGAACCTTGAGAGCAAATGCTAGTAAACGTCTTCAGATGCCTGCGCTGCACTCACGAGTTTCCCGAAAGCCACAGGAGCATGCGAGGAACTCGTGCTCGGATCCGTTCCATGAGGGATGGGGCCACAGTGTGGCCCGGGCCCGAGGGAGGAGCCCCACGCACCCAGCCCTGCAACACCGGCGCGCGGGCCCTGCTCGGGAGGGAGAGGCACCTCCCTCAGCACCGAGCTACAGCCGCAGGACCGGCTCCTTGAAATCTCATCAGCGAAGTTCACGTAGCTCGAAATGCTCCAACTGGTCTGCAGAAAGACAGTAACTGGCTTGACGGCTGATACTTTTTCAAACACATCGGCTAGGGCTGGTTCTTGACATCACGTTCTAACGTTACGAAGCACATACCCCAAGTTTCATCACCCCAATCACATCTGCACTATCAAGTTACCCTGTGCAGAAAAGTAAAGCTATCTTTAAAATGTACTGTTACAAAATGCATTCAACTAAGCGAATGCAATTAAAATTTCACTTACTTCCTTTTAAAACATATAAAAATACTCCAAATAAATACAATTGTTAAGTTAAGCAAGAGGTGATCTTTTTTAATTTTTTTTTTATTTTATTTACTTATTTGACAGAGAGAAACACAGCTAGAGAGGGAACACAAGCAGGGGGAGTGAGAGAGAGAGAAGTCGGCTTCCCACCGAGCAGGGAGCCCAACGCGGGGAGCCCAACGCGGGGCTCGATCCCAGCACTCCGGGATCATGACCTGAGCCAAAGGCAGACACTTAACGACTGAGCCACCCAGGCGCCCCAAGAGATGTTCTTTCTATAGAATGAGACTGACACTAATTCATACATGCAAAACAATCATGGGACAATAAAACAGTAAATAATACAAATAAAAATAAACAGAATATTCGCCAAAAAATGTTTTATCTATCAGATGTAAAACAATTCTTTACTTATAACATACCCCACTCACTAATGTGAAAAATTAAGGAATCACTAGGTGTTAAATTGTCACACATGAAGAGTTTTACAAATTGTTTCAGTACAAAACATACTAGCATTTTATATTTTAAGTCAGCCACATAAAATGGAAAATGATTTTTGTGTTATTCCAGAGGACAAAACTACCTTAATTCAACTAATCTACCAAAGACTGTACTCAAGTATGAAAAATATGAAAATGTAAAACTTCTATCCAAGAATGAATGAAATACGGTAAGTCAGAGGTGCCCGTCGTGTGAGCGGAACACCAGTACCACCACACCGGTGGCGGGGGGCCCAAGAGGGGTGCTGACAGCGCAGGGTGTCCACCAGAGTGATGGACCCCGGTGGGAAGGGCAGAAGAGGCGCGCTGTGTCCATACACAGCAGGTCTTCGAAAATGCAGAAGATACACACACGCCCCAGCTAGGCACGGCTACAGCTCTCTTCCTGAAGGAAATCCCAAGACCTCCTTGCAATATCCACTTCAACAAAGTCACTGGCACTCCTGTAACTCTGAGTCCAGACAAACTTCTCTCTCTCTGCATTGAATCAGCCAGCAAACAGGATCTAAGAGCCGCGTACAACAGCCAGTGGCCATCGCATCGCGGGCCTCCTGAATGCCCACGACAGACATCACCGCACGTATGCGTGGCATGTCCCCCAGGAGGCCTGGGGGCGCCAACCTGCTGAGGGAGTGACCTGTTAATGCAGTACCCAAGAGCAACACTTGTCATAACCACCCAAAAAGTAAGATAATCGAAAATCTGAAACACAAAAGAATCTAAGACATAACAGTCATCAGGGTTCAAGGAGACTAGTGTTCTTATGTTCAGCTTCATAGACAAGAAATGTAAATAAAAACAAGATTTTAGGGCGCCTGGGTGGCTCAGTGGTTAAGCCTCTGCCTTCGGCTCAGGTCATGATCCCGGAGTCCGAGATCGAGTCCCGCATCGGGCTCCCTGCTCCGCAGGGTCTGCTTCTCCCTCTGACCTTCTCCCCTGTCGTGCTCGCTCTCTCTCTCTCTCTCTCTCTCTCTCTCCAATAAACAAAATCTTTAAAAACAAAGAGAAATAACCCTGTAGAGGTTAGAAGCAGGAGGAATCGCCCATTCGCACCCCTTCCATAAATAACACATCGCACTCAGCAGCACCAACAGCTGGGCCGCTTCAGAGCTGACTGCGCCTCAGGCCCAACCATGCCAACGTGCCCGGGCTCCACCACCCCTCCGGCTGGGCTCCGCAGCACGGCGCAGAGCCCTGCTCAAGCGCACCGAAGGACGCACCAGCTGGGGGCTGGAGACCACGCCGCGAAGAAGGGAACTCCTAGGAGGCGGCATTACGGGTTTGCCAACAGTCGCCAGTCCGAAGCCCAGTGCCTCCGGGCGGTTCCGAGCTAGGCCTCAGCAGGGAGAACACATGGACCTTCACGGCCAGGCTTGCTCGCGGGCAGCCAAAGCTGGGCTCAGACAGCCCGGAGAACTGCGAGGAGCGGGCCTCCAGGGAACCACCCTCCACGTGGCACTACAGAAACAGTCCTATGTGGCCCCTTCAGCGCAAAGCCCCCTCCTGCGGAGCGCCAGGGCCCCACCTCACGTCCGTAACCCAGCGCTAAGAATGAGAAACTTTCTTCTCGACCGTAATGATGTCTAAGAGACATTCAGTATCAGCTCAGAATTAAAGCATTCACAAGCTCTGAAGTACTAGGGTCTGATGTCGACAACCAAGAGCGGCAGGCCTGCACTGCTGAGCCGCGTGGCACAGCCAGGAGCTCCCAGCACGCCCTGCATCCCCGGCACCCGCACACTCCGCCGGTACACGGGATTTCAAACAAGCCTCCACCGGGAAGCCCCCGGCCCCTGACCTGGCCCAGGTCACGAGCTGACCTCAGGGTCCTGGGATGGAGCTCTGGATCCGGCTCTGCGCTCAGCAGGGAGTCTGCTCCTCTCCCTCTGCCCCTCCCCCTCATGCTCTCCATCTCAGATAAATCAATCTTTGAAAAAAACAAAAAATTTAAAAGCCTCTTATGCTACCTTCTAATAAAAAGCACAATTAAGCTATCCATACTGTTAGTGTATGTTTGCACACACGCGTGCCGGCGTGTCTTGAGCCACACCATCCACACGTGTGGACACACCTGCTCGCACACCAGTTCAAGAACCCTACATGCCATTACACCAAAGAAAAATACGTACGTTCTTTCTTGATTTTTTCAGCTACAAGAAATTCATCTCTTTCAACAGTCGGGGCGAAGTTGCTGCCAATGACCCGCACAGCATACTGGAACTGCTGGGCGACGTCGGCTGCAAGGGGACACAAGGGTACAAGTCACTGCCGGTCAGGTAAGCTCTCATCACCTCCCGTTTCCCAGCGGGGACATCCATCGACCCCCCTACCTCCCTCAGGTTGTAGCTGAGCGGACAGAGGAGCCATTAAGAGACCAAAGCAAATGAATGAACAAAGAAAATATGGTTCCATAAAACAAGAAAGGGAGACAGCAACAGGGCTGCAGTCTGAAGACTCCTAGGAGATAGAGATGAGCTGGGCTAATCACCACCATGTAAGAAGAGGGAAAGTCACAGGCCCGGCATGGTCCAGGACAAGTACGCCCATTCCAGAGAACCCCGAAGAAGTTTCAAGGCTGACCGGCATCCACAGATGTAGAAAACGGAAGAGGGTCTTGAGAATCAAAGACCGTGTTTGCACCTCGGATCAACACAATGTCGCCTCCACTCCCATCAAAAACCCCACTAAACCTAAGAATGAAGAATTTTGTGTTGTTTTACAAAAGCAGAAACCCATAAGGGCAAAGAAAACAAGGCAGAAACCATACAAAGAGAAGTCACCTGCAGTGAGGAGCTGGGAGGCAAATGGATTTGGTGGCAACTGGTTCGGGACAGTGAGACTGGGATGTCTGCTGGGGAGGAGGGACAGTGAGAATGGGATGTCTGCTGGGGAGGAGGGACAGTGAGACTGGGAT
>PITA01035480.1:0-10468 GCA_004023965.1 Spilogale gracilis
AGAAAGAAAGAAAGAAAGAAAGAAAGAAAGAAAGAAAGAAAGAAAGAAAGAAAAGTAAAGGAAGGGTGGAAGGATTTAAAGAAGGAAGGAAGGAAAGGAGGAAGGAAAGAAGGGAGGGAGGAAGGAAAGAGAGAGAGAGAGGAAGGAAAAGAGAGAAAGAAGAAAAGAATGGATAGAAAAATGATCTCTAGATTGAAAAAAAATTAAATAACAAGTTAGCAACACACATATGGTGATACTTCACTAAGAATACACACTTGGATAGTAAAATCATGAAGAAATACAAAGAGGTTCCTACTACACAAAGTCAGCAGAGTTACATTTATAGGAAAGGAGGGGCTGTGGTTTGAGGCATGAGGAAGGGCTTTTGGGGTTACAGTTAAAGTCTAGTTTTTTTTTTTTTTTTTTTTTGACAGAAAGAAACACAGGCAGAGAGGGAACACAAGCAGGGGGAGTGAGAGAGGGAGAAGCAGGCTTCCTGCCGAGCAGGAAGCCTGATATGGGACTGGATCCCCGGTCTCCGGGATCATGACCTGAGCCGAAGGCAGTTGCCTAACCAACTGAGCCACTCAGGCACCCCTAAAGTCTAGTTTTTGACCTGGATGGGTGTTACAAAGGTATTGACTTTATAATCTTAATTCATTAACCTCTACATGGATTTTGGTCTGTTTTCCTGTTTCATCTAAAATAAAAAAACACATGCTTAAATAATGTTTAAAATATTTAAATCAATATATTTAAATTAATTAAGCAATTGATTAAATAGTCAAATTAAAATAATATAACAATTATAATTAAATATTAATTTAATAATTAAAATAATTTAAAAATATTTCTTTTTTTTATTGTTATGTTAGTTGCCACACAGTATATCCTTAGTTTTTGATATAGTGTTCCATGATTCATTGTTTGCTTATAATACCCAGTGCTTCATGCAATGTGTAGCCTCCTTATCATTAAATATGTAAGTTACTTTGGGTAGTAGAGACATTTTAACAATGTTTGTTCTTTTGATACATGAGGATGGAATGTTTTCTTTGCGTCATATTCAATAGTTTTCAGCATACAGATCTTTTACCCTTTTTGTTAGGTTTATTGCTAGGTATTTTATGCTTTGGGGTGTAATTGTAAATGGGATAGATTCCTTGATTTCTCTTTCTGCTTCTTCGTTGTTCAATGTATGGGAATGGAACACATTTCTGTACATTGATTTTATATCCTGTGACTTTACTGAATTCGTTTTTTAGTTCTAGGAATTTTTTATGAAGTCTTTCTGGTTTTCTATAGAGAATATCATGTCGTCTTCAAATAGTAAAAGTTTGACTTCTTCCTTGTTGATTTGGATGTCTTTTATTTCTTTTTGTTTTCTGACTGTTGAGGCTAAGACTTCAGTACTATGTTAAGTAACAATGTTGAGAGTAGATATCTTGACTTGTTCCTGACTGTAGAGGAAAAACTCTCAGTTTTCCCCCATTGAGGATGGTATTAGCTGTGGGTCTTTTGTGTAGGGCCTTTATGATGTTGACCTATGTTTCCTCTAACCCTATTTTGTTCAGGGTTTTTATCAAGAATTGATGCTGTATTTTGTCAAATACTTTTTCTGCATGTATTGAGAGGATTATATGGTTCTTATCCTTTCCTTTATTAATGTTGTATACCACATGGATTTGTGAATATTGAACTACACCTGCAGCCCAGGAATAAATCTCACTTGATTGTGGTGAATAACTCTTCTAATGTCCTGTTGAATTTGATTTGTTGGTATTTTGTTAAGAATTTTTGCATCCATGTTCATCAGGGATATTGGCCTCCTTTTTAGTAATCTTTGAGTTTGGTATCAAAGTATGTTGGCCTCATATAATGAGTTTGGATTTTTCTTTCCATTCTATTTTTTTTGGAACAGCTTGAGAAGAATAAGTATTAACTCTTTTTTAAATGTTTGGTAGAATCCCCCCAGGAAGCCTGGACTTTAGTTTGTTGGGAAATTTTTGATTACTGATTCAATTTCTTTGCTGGGAATTGGTGTGTTTGAGTTTTCTATTTCCTCCAGTTTCAGTTTTGGTAGTTTATATGTTTCTAGGAATCTATCCATTTCTCCCAGATTGCCCAATTGGTTGTTATATAAATTTTCATAATATTCTCTTATAAGTGTTTGTATTTATGTGGTGTTGGTTGTGGTCTCCTCTACCATTATATTTTATTTATTTATGTATTTATTTATGTATTTATGTATTTATTTATTTATTTGATAAGTCAAATTGAGACTAGCTTTAGGATGAATATTCTTTGCATAGTTGCTATAGATTTAGATTTTTTGTTTTCTGTCTATGGATCACTGAAATAAAAATCAGTGTCATAATATGAGAGAATCAGTGAGTCATGGGTTTTGAATATCTATGAATCATGGAGTTTGAAATCTGCTGAGTCATGATATTTGAAAACTACATTCAAGTGCAGGCCTGCATGCAAATCAGATCACAACTGTGCAATCTCACAGTTGTTCTTTCTGAAAAGTTTAGGTTTTATTCAACCATTCTGTAATAGCAAATTCACAAATCATCAGTTGAAACACAGAGTGTCATAATGTCTCAAAGGTGCATCTGGGAATGCTGGAGCAGTGCTCACGCAAGCTGTGAATGTGTTTGCAGATTGAGAATATTTGTCTGCCAAAGCAGAAACACCCATTATGAAAGGAAATCCCTGGGGCAAACTAAATATTCAACATTTTGAGAAGGAGGGAACTACAAATGCTTTATTGTGTATTAAGTACATATCAGCTGTTTATACATGTTACTATCTAAATTGTCTGGTACTATCCCCATTTTAGGGTTGAGGAAACCAAAGCTGAGAATGATTTTACATCAAAGGTCAGGTGATACATGCCAGAGCCAGGACTTTATTGGCACATGAGCTGGAAGTCTTGGGCAGGACAGCAAGAAGGAAGCTAGAGGCTCCTTGAGCAGTCAGATTTTATTTGACTCTATCTGGTCAGGGTCCCATCCCAGCTGTCTCCAAAATCTCTTAATCACCTCCCTCTCTGTCCTAACAGAGTAACAAAAGCAGATTCTCAACCAACTGATAGGGTTTGTTAAGGTTCATGTTGATTTATCTAAGACTAAAGTACCCATAAATCCTTACTCTTCCCTTGCTCTAATCTCAGGGCTATTCTGGGAAAAGATACAGGAATAGATCACAAATTTGTCTTCACATTAGAATCACCTGCTGATCTTTAACAGGTCCTAAAGTCCTGGCCACCCCAAGACCAGCTAAACCACCATCTCTGAGGGGTAGGACACTGGCATTGGTATTTTTTTTTTCTTTTAACTCTCTGGATGATTGCCTTGGGAAGTGATTTTGGGAACCATGGGTATTCTGTTATTCATGAAAAGCAGTGGTTTCAAATACGGAACAAAGAATTCCTTTAAAGAAATTACTGGTGGTGGGTATTGAGGGCACCTATTGCATGGAGCACTGGGTGTGGTGCATGGGCAATGAATCTTGGAACACTGGAAAAATAAAATAAATTTAAAGTAAAAAAAAAAAAAGAAAGAAATTACTGAAGCCAAATCCCAAATTCAGACCAGTGAGATCTCTGGGAGATTCTCATGAGAATATTTGGGGGAAGCCTAGGCTGGGCAATTTTTAAGAGCTTCTCATGCTGATAGAAGGAACATACCTAAAAGCTCAAGTCATGAACTCCCAGAACAGCCTAATACTTTTCTGCAATTCTTTATACTGGGTAGTAGAATTTTCTTCTCCATGGTTTCACCTGTGAGTCAACAAATTACTGATTTTGCTAAAGTGGTGACTTTTTGTTACTGTCAAGTTCTAGAATTTAACAAGCATCCCCATTTTCCTAGACTCTTCTGTTTTTAGTACTGAAAATCCCACATCCCAAGAAATCTTGCAGCCATAGGCAAACTAATATGGATGGTCACTCCACTTGTGATCACAGCATTCTGACTAATTTATTTCCTTTCTGGGTTTCCTGGAATGATTTCTTTTCAACTTCTTAACTAGGGATTATAAATAAAACACCATGATGATTTATGTCACCCCACATAGATCTCTGAGTACTTCCCCACATGTATCCTGAGATGTCATTTCAGCCCTAAGTAGCTCCCATTCTCCTCACACAACTGCCTCTTCACTTCTGTTCTTTACCTAACACACTCCCTGGATATTGATTTAGTGATACCTCTAAGTCAGAATTCCACTCTCCCCTACTTCACCTCCACAAGTTATGTTAAGTCACACGGCTCCTCCCCATGTGTGGCTTGTAGCCACTTGGAACTCAAATGTGAAATGCATTCTCTAGTTTTCTCTTCTTACACTTGGGTCTCTTAAGTCAAAGTTGAAGGTCACCTTTTAAAAAGTTAGGAAAGCAAAGCAATAATTCAGTTGGGTTGTTTTTGTTCATGGAACAGATTTGCTCACAATACCTCATGTAACTGAGAATATATCTTAAGAATTAATTTAAGAAAATAGAAAATAGACATGTTAGCTATACCACCCAACAATCATGCCTCACAACAAGATTAGGAACCCCAAGTTGCCCACCAGGAAGACTTGAATTGGAAGGCATCCTGACTCTAACACAGATCCAATCCTTAGCAGTTGGAATCCCGAGACCTCCACCTCAGGGTTCCATGGGTGGACCACTCAGCTAGATGCTATTTGCACACTGCTCTCTATGTGGATCAGTTTTCCTTTGTCTACCAAGGCCAATCTCCTACTATCTTTGCCAAAAGACCTACTTCAAATTCCAGAGAAGATTACCTTATTCAACTGATATCCATAATACCTGACAAGGAAGTCTCACCTCAAGCCACTGACTTTTGGAGTGGTTACCTCAGGTCTTCACAGGTCTATAGTTTATAGACTATGGACTGAGAATTACCTAAGATGTTCTTTCAGTATGGACAATGGATGTAGCACTTTATCATGGAAGCAGTGAGAAACCCTATGATTGCATGCCTAGTAGCTTTGGATGAGTCCATGTGGAAAATGAAATGCAGTTCTAGCCTTTTAGAGATGAAGGTAAAGTGCTATATATTGAAGTCAGAAGTTTTTGTGTTTGAACTAGAGCTTGTTTTTTTTACCAGTCAACCTTGTGCAACTTACGTCACCCCTTTTTATCTCATCTATAATATGTGTAAGAGAAGAATACTCAACTATTGTATTTGTCATGACGATTAATTCATATAGCCCACCTAGGCCCCCAGCACAGAGCAGGACCTTCATAACTACTGGTTTCCAACGTGGACGTAGGCATTTCACTCTTCTGCCTCTTGTCCTCAGACATCACACTATAACATGACACAGCACAAAAAAGGCTGTCCAATCAACAATCAGTTCTTCTTTAGATAGAGTACAAGCTGGATGGATTTGGGTGCCTAGAAACCCTCCATCAGTCTCAAGTCTCTTATGTAACCAAAGCACATGATCAGAGATTTTGGACCTTAAACCTGAATCATCAATCTCAGTGGTAATGGGATATAGAAAAAAAGGTTTTTCCCTGGGAGATCACTAAAAGGTCATAGTCTTGTTTTCTTCTAATAGATTTTCTGTCATATTGTATAGTAATGTTCAGCTGGGTGGCAAGATTACTGCCCTCCTGAGAATAACAGTCATCTCTGTAGGTACTTTACCTAACTATCCAACTGGGGTCTGAGTTTCTCTAGAAATTACCTTTTAATCACTGGCCTGTAATTTTTAGCAAGTTATACTTTGTCGGACCACAGGCGAAAAAGTGAACTCAACCATATTACTCAGTCTTTGGCGCATACACCATTAGTCTTCTCTGCAAAGCTCCATTTCTGTTACTTTATTCATCCCTTCATTTATTTGCTCTTTATTTATGTGATTATTAATTTTCTCCTTCATCCATCATCTTAATTTCCATTTTACTCTTTACCCTGACCATCAAAATGTACACACATTGTATTTAAAGAAAGTTCTTTCAGGGCACCTGGATGGCTCAGTCATTAAGTGTCTGCCTTTGGCTCAGGTCATGATACCCAAGTCCCCAGATCCAAGTGGGAAGCCTGATTCTCCTCTCTCTCTCCCCCTGCTTGTGTTCCCTCTCTAGCTGTGTTTCTCTCTGTCAAATAAACAAATAAAGTCTTAAAAAAAGAAAGAAAGTCCTTTCAAACCATTTTTATACATTCACCTACACACAAATGTGATACTGAGTTATTTGGTGTGAATGTGATGAATGCAAATATTGCTTTGTTTTATTAATCATACATGTGTTGATATATGTAAACCTAATCCATTACTTCATTACTGCTACCTAGTTCTGTCCCACGTACAAGTACATTGTTATTCATTTCTATAAGGATGGCTACCTATGTTGTTCCCCGATCCTCACTCACATAACCAAGGCTAAATGCCTTTGTATCAATCTCTCTACACATCACTGACACTATCTTCAGATGGCCAGGTCAGAAGGTACATACATACATAATTTTACAGGATTAGCCTCCAGATGACTCCACCAGTTTTCAGTTCCCAAAGTAAGCAAGGGTTCCTATTTCGCCAAATGCTCAATAACATTTAACATTAACAAATTTTCCGATTTTCATTCATCTGATGTCAATATGGAAATACGATGTTAAGTTTGTAAATGTTAAATTAGCAGTGAGATTAAGCATATATTTATTCAGTTAGTAGGTATTCTGTCTGGTTTTCCATCTGAAAAGCTCTCCCATGTGTCTTGTCCTCCCCACCTCACTGGATTGCTGCTCTTTCCTTTGATGATTTTCAGGAGTTCTTTGTATATTCTAGATACAGGAAAAAGTAGAGCTCAATTTGTCATCCATATGTTAACTTTATCTTTGCTAAGCAGAAATCACAAATTCTGAATGGTTCAAATCCATAAATCTTTCCCTTTAGTGTATGTGATTTTTGGATTTTAAGTAAGAAAGACTTCTTCACCTGAGTTCACAAAGACATTGAGTCTTCTCCTATTAGCTTAATAATTTATTTCCTTTACAGAAATTTAACCTATTTGTATATATGTATATATACAGATATGTATATATGTATAATTTATATTATGGATTAAAGCCCTAAATGTGAGACCAAAAGCCATAAAATTTCTAGAAGAAAACATAAGCAATATATATATATATATACATATATATATATATATATGAACTGTGCTTGGTGTAAGATAGGAATCTGGTTTTATTTCTCTCTCTAGGTAGTTATGCAATGTACCCAACACCACTTAGGTAATAAAAGCATTCTTATTGATGATTTTTGTAACCACTATCATATACCATACCTCTAAACACATTCTTGCCTCTGTCTGGTTATATAAGTATTCTATTGCTCTTGTGCCAGAGGAAAGTTTTGCACTATCTATTATTTTATAGTAGGATATTTACCCCATCTTGGAGTTCACTTTCAGAGTTTGCTTAGTAAGTTATAAACTTCTAGAATTACTTTTCAGTTTTCTCCTAATAAGATAATGATAAAAAATAAGGCCTGGTTATTAGTAAGAAACTGGTTGTGTAGAGTAGCAAAGTTATTCTCAAAGACTGAACATGCAAATAAATAAAATATCAAATGAAGGAAAATTAACATAAAATTACCAGAAAGCTTTTTCTTTTATTTTGGTGTGGTCCCAATAGTTTCTATAGCTGAAGTCAAAAATATTATTGCTTTCCTTCTCCTGCTGTCTTCTATATTACCCCTTATGCACCACAAGCAAGTGAAACCATATGATACTTGACTTTCTCTATTTGGCTTATTTCACGCAGCATAATATCTTCCAATCCAGTCCATGGAAGTAGGGTAATTCAGGGAGCAAAATGAAACAAGAGAGACTTTGGACACAGAAACAAACTCAGGGACTTGGAGAGAAGGGGGTGGAGGAATAGGAGAGCCTGGTGGTGGGTACTGAGGGCACCTATTGCATGGAGCACTGGGTGTGGGGAATGAATCTTGGAACATTGAAAAAAATAAAGATTAAAAAAATTATAAAAAAGATTATTGCTTATGTTTTCTTCTAGAAATTTTATGGCTTTTGGTCTCACATTTAGGGCTTTAATCCATTTCGAGTTTATTTTTGTGTATGGTTAAACAAAGTGGCCCATTTTCATTCTTTTGCTTATAGCTGTCCAGTGTTCCCAACCTCATTTGTTGAGGAAACTTTTTCCTATTGCATATTTTTCCTCCTTTGTTGAAGCTTAATTGAACATATAATTATGGGTTTATTTCTGGGATTTCTATTTTGTTCTATTTTTTTGTGATACCTCCAGTTTTGTTCTTTTTCATGATTACTTTGGCTATTGAAGTCTTTTGTAGTTTTATGCAAATTTTAGAATTATTTTTTCTAGCTCTGTTAAAAATGCTGTTAGTAAAAAAAAAAATAAAAAAAAAATGCTGTTAGTATTTCGATCGGGATTTCTTTAAACCTGTAGATTACACCAAAATGAAAAGCTTTGTCACAGTGAAGGAAACCATCAACAAAACAAAACAAAACAAAAAACCAAACCCCCACCCACCAAATGGGAGAAGATATTGGAAATGATATATCTGATAAGGGATGAATGTTTAAAATATATACAGAACTTACACAAATCAACACCAAAAAATCAAATAATTCAATTAAAAATGGGTAGAATATAAGAACTAGATATTTTCTAAAGACGACATCCAGATGGCCAACAGGCTCATGAAAAGATGCTCAACATCACTCATCATCAGATAAATGCTAATAAAAACCACAATGGGATATCTCCTCACACCTGTCAGAATGGCTAAAATGAAAACACAGGAAACAATATGTGTTGGTGAGGGTGTGGAATAAAAGGAACTTTTTAGCTTTGTTGGCAAGAATGCAAACTGGTACAACTGCTGTGGAAGATAGGATGAAGCTTCTTTAGAATATGAAAAATATAATTCCCCTATGATACAGTAATTGCATTACTAGATATTTACCAGTAGAAATTGAAATTGAAAACAGAAGAATCAAACTTGAAAGAAAGCAAAAACACTAGTTCAAAAACAGATATGCACTTCTTTGTTTATTGTAATGTTATCAGCAATAGCCAAATTATGGAACAGCCCAAGTATCCATTGACTAATGAATGGATAAAGAAGCTGTGGCATATATATATGTGTGTGTGTGTGTATATATATATATATATATATATATATATATATATATATATATATATAAAATGCAATATTACTCAGCCATAAAAAAAGAATGAAATCTTGCCATTTGAAATTATATGGATGGAGCTAGAGAGTATAATGCTAAATAAAATAGGTTAGTCAGAGAAAGACAAATATATGATTTTACTCATATGTGGAATTTAAGAAACAGAACAAGCAAAGAAAAAAGAATCAAACAAAAAAACCAAACTCTTTTTTTTTTAAAGATTTTAATTATTTATTTGACAGAGAGAAACACAGCCAGAGAGGGAACACAAGCAGGGGGAGTGAGTGAGGGAGAAGCAGTCCTCCTGCCAGGCAGGAAGCCCGATGTGGGGCTCGATCCCAGGTCTCCGGGATCATGACCTGAGCTGAAGGCAGTCACTTAACCAACTGAGCCACCCAGGTGCCCCCAAACTCTTAACTATAGAGAACAGACTGGTGATTACCAGTGGAGAAGTTGGTGGAGGATTGGGGGAATAGGTTATGGGGATTAAGAGTACACTTATCTTGCTGAGCACTGACTAATGTATAGAATTATTGAATCACCATATTGTTCACCTGAAACTACATTACACTGTATGTTTACTAATTGGATTTAAAGTAAAAACTTTAAAAAATAATAAAAAAGGGAGGAAGAAGATGGCGGAAGACCAGGTGACCGCATTTCGGGGAGTTCCCTAAAGTGCACTCAATTCCAGCAAAAGGAACACTGCAGAACCACTGAGAGCACCCTAGAAATCAGCCTGAAAGGTGATATTTTGCACTTCTGGAGACAAAAACCATCTGCAAAAAGGTAGAAACTTGTGAGAGGGACCAGAGGCTTGCCCCCAGAGACAGGGGAGTGGGGGAGGAAGCCCGCAGAGCTGAACCATTGAAAGCAAATATCCCAACACGAAAGAGCTCTGTGAGTGAGGAATAACAACAGATTACGGTCTGAATCAGGGCGAAACAAAAACGGGAGCGCAGCAGAGCCAGCAAGGCAAGGAGACTTTTCTTTCACTGCTGCTGCCGCCACCGGAGCGAGGAGACGGGTACCCGCAGGGACAGAGAGTGCCCTGTGGGGTGCAAAATCAGTTTATCCTCTGCGGCAGCAGGGAGACGGGAATCTGCAGGGAGAGGAAGTGCCCCGCAGCTCCAGGGAACTTAGAGGGGCTGGGGTGCGGAGTCTATCCCCCCACTGCTTAAGTCAGAGAAGCAGGGCTTCGCCGAACGGGGGAGCAGCGGGCGTGGATTCTATTTTTCCGCCACTGCCTTTCTCTCCTGCTCTTCTCCACCGCATGCATCGGGGGCGGAC
>PITA01035481.1:0-10460 GCA_004023965.1 Spilogale gracilis
AACAATAACAATAATATTTTATGTAGTTTAACTGCATACTAATTTTAAATGCAGGACAAAAAAACACATAAAATCTAGAAGGGACATAAATAAAGTCAAGTAGTTGTAAGCTTCTCCATTCCTAGAAAAGGTAAAAATAAAAATACATATATTAGGGTTTGATAAGTGAAGCATGCATTCTGCAACCTCTATGGTAACCACTGAAAAAAAGAAAATAGTAAAGAACATGCACCTCCAAGTTAATCAAGGAGTAGAAATGAAAGAGAAGAAAATAGAGAAAAAGAATAATATTAATATTCAATAATCAGAACAAACAAAAAGTATATAGTAATACTATAATATATAATATATAATTCCACCATAATATGATAGATTTAAACCAAAATATATCAGTAAATACATTTATGTAAACTTTTTATTTTGAGATGAGGAATTACATGCAGTAAAAAGCAAGACAGAGAGACTGCATGTACTTTTTACCCATTTCCCCCAATGCAAAAATATACCATAGTCCTCCCTTATCCATGGGGGATATGTTCCAAGATTTCCAGTGGGTGCCTATAATCATGGACAGCACTGATCCCTATATTTACTGTATTTTTTCCTATATATACGTACCTATGATAAATTTTAATTTATAAATTAGGTATGGTAAGAAATTAACAAGTAATAATAAATAGAAAACTTACGACAAATACTATAATAAAAGTTATGTAAATGTGGTCTTTTCCCCTCTTTCAAAATATCTTATTGTACTGTATCACCCTTCTTCTTGTGATGATGTGAGATGATAAAATGATTGTGATAAAATGAAGTGAGGTGAACAACTGTTAGGCTACTATTGAAAAGAGGTGAATGATAGTGTTAGGCTACTACTGACCTTCTGACAATGATAGGTCAGATGGAGGATCATCTGCTACTGGACTATAGGTAACTGAAACCATGGAAAGCAAAACTCCACAGAAGGGGGGACTACTATAGTAAAATATATCACAACCACTGTGACACTGATATGATCCATCGGTTTTATTTATATTTCTCCAGCTTTATTTGTATTCAATTCTGTGTGAGTGTGTATGTGTCTATATTTAGTTCTATACACTTCTGTTGGATGTGTAGATTTGTGTATTCACCACCACAGCCAAGAGGCAGAAGGGGTGCGTCACATGATGTCTCATGCTGCCCTTCTGTAAGCACACCCACCTTCCTCCCTAAACCCCAGGAAACTATTCACCTGCTCCCAGTTTCTATAATTATATCACACATTGTAAGAAAAAGCCTAAATCAACCAAGGACAGATTGAATTTTTATTTATTTTTATTTTAAAAAGTTTTTTTCCAGATTGAATCTTTAAAGAAAGAAAATTCTCTTCATATCTGCTTGTAAGACACACATGTAAAATATGAGGACATATAAAGATAGAAAACAAAAATATAAACAAAGATATAACATAAGAAAGTAAAGCAAACAAACAAAAAACTGCTGGCTTGGCTGTGCTATAAAGAGAGAAATCTTCCAAGAAAAGGCTCAAAATAATAGAACGTTCAATTCACCAGTTGATGAATACATGGTAACACTGGTCAAGAGAAAAGAGAGAAGACACAAATTACTAATATCAGGAATGAAAAGAGATAGAGGTATTTAAAAATTCTAACAAGACATTATGAATACATCCATGCTACTGAATGTATTAAAGGTACCTGATCTGAATCATAATTCAAACAAAAATGATTAAACAATTACAGTACAATTGGGGAAATGTGAACTCGGTGGATATTTCATGATGATAAGAAATTGGTATTTTTAGATATCCATATCTGATCCAATTTTGATATTTACTTCAAAATGACCCAATATCTTTAAAAAAAAGCAAATTTCTACCAAAAGAAAACTTAAAACTTCTACAAATATAGAAAAAACTCAGTGGTTTTATATATATGTCCACATGCATATGTATGTATACACATATATATGTGTGTGTAGATACACACAATCTGTTATTTTAAACCTAACAACAACAGCAAAAACAAAACACTAAGTCAGTGATTCACTGGTGAATTCTTTCAAACTTCGAAGGAAGAAAATAGTGTCAATATGTACACACTCTTTCGAAGACCACAGAAGAGAGAACACTTCTCAACTTGTCTTACAAGCCCAGCAAAACCTTGATACCAAAACTTGACAAGAAGTTCAAAAAAGAAAGAAAGAAAGAAAGAAAGAAAGAAAGAAAAAAAGAAAGAAAGAAAGAAAGAAAAAGAGAAAATGAGAGGCTATCTACCCACATTGTAGATATTGGTATCTATAGATAAAACCATGTGATGTCTGAGATTTACTTCAAAATAATCTAAGAAAAATGATGATCTAAAAAAGGGCTTTAGGGGCAGCTGGGTGGCTCAGTCATTAAGTGTCTGTGTTCAGCTCAGGTCATGATCCCAGGGTCCTAGGATCAAGCTCCTCATCAGGCTCCCTGCGTAATGGAGCGTCCGCTGCTCCCTCTCTCCCCCTCCCCCAACTCGTGCTCTCTCTCTCTCTCACTTGCTCGCTCTCTATCTCAAGTAAATAAATAAAATCTTAAAAAAGTAAGAACAATTTTAAAAAGTGATTTACTTCAAAATATTCTAAAAGAGGGGGAGATAGAGATAAAATAACATTAGCCATGAGTTGATAATTACTGAACTGAATGATAAGTCAGGGGTGTTCAGTTTTCTCTTTTGTATACTTTCATACATTTATTAAATTTTCTCTTAATAAAAAGGTTTTTAAAAGTATTTTTGATTAAAGAAAGCTCTGTGTGCCCTTAAAGCAAAACTGTGAAAACTCCCATCACACTGTTTTGTTAAAGTTCTCTTCTGCCTTTTCTGTCAAATCTACAGGAATTACACAACGGAATACTGTTCTGTCATAAAAAAGAAGAAATTCTACCATCTGCAACAACACAGATAGATGTTGAAGGCATTATGCAAAATGAAATAAGTCAGACAAAGACAAATACTCTATGATCTCATTTATACATGGAATTAAAAAAAGTCAAAAACCAAAAAAACCACCAAACTCATAGAAAAAGAGATCATATTTGTGGTTACCAGAGGCAGGTGGTGGGGGAAGGAGAAACTGGAGGAAGGTGGTCAAGTTAAAAGATAAGTAAGTACTAGGGATGTGATGTACCAATGATGACTGCCATTACCACTGCTGTATGACATACAGGGGTACTGCTGACAGAGTCAGTCCTAAGAGTTCCCATCACAAGAGAAATTTTCTGTCCTTTTCTTTGTATTGTAGCTTTATGAACTGATGGATGCTAACTAAACCTTTCTTAGTAGAGGGGCCTGGGTGGCACAGTCTGTTAAGCAGCCAACTCTTGATTTCGCTTAGGTCATGATCTCAGGGTTGTGGGATCAAGGCCCTCATCAGTTCTGCATGAAGCACAGAGTCTGCTTAAGATTCTCTCTCCCCTCTGCCTCTGCCCCTCCCAACCATGCACTCAGAGCACATGCACACCCACGCTCAGGTATGCACACTCCTTCTCTAAAATAAATAGATTAAATAAAATAAATCTATCATGGGAATCTTTTCACATCACACATAAGCCAAAACGTCATGTTGTATACCTTAAATTAATACAATGATGTATGCCAATTATTTCCCAATAAAACTGGGGAAAAATCCAGTTCTTAGAGGAGGACTCTTACCAAGAAATTAATCATCTCCTTTTAGTCTCTGCCCTTGTCAACTGTCCATCTTCTTTCTTATTGCAATCTCTAAACCTCTAGGTCCCTACCACGTTTCACTGAAGGTGAAATACGTTCCCTTCAAACACAGGACTTGTCATAATTTTAAGCAATATATATCAATGTCCATATGAATGCCTCATACAGCAGTTCTCTGATCTCCTTAAATCCAATACACTTATGCAAAGATTCTGATTATATATTAAATGCCTGAATCTTTTTTTACTAGAATAGGCCTATATTTGATTTATTTCTGAATCCCCTATATTCTCTCAGAGTGATGGAGTCAGCATAGGCAATCAAAAAATTAAAAACAAACAAACAAACAACAATTCCAGTTCTCATCATAGGTCAGTGAGTGGATAAGCAACTTTTGCATAAGATGACTCTTCTATTATCCCTTGAATCACATGGCACATTCTATGACTCTACCATGCTCCTTTTCATCCCTTTTCCAACACAGAGAAGAACAGAAAAGGATCACTGCTAAACACGGTGCTGAAATAAGAGCTAGGCTTTTAAGAAACTTGATCTCTTGCACTTACAATAATGCTAATACTTGACCACCCAGAAAAGTCCTGTCTTCTAGAAAAGAAAATGAATTTCGTTAGAAATCAAACATGTTAAACAAGCCTGGGATAAGCTGTCTTAAATTTCTATACATACCATCACTGTATTTTCCTGAGGTCACTTATTCCACAACCTCAGCTACTGGAAAAACATGATTACAAACTAGAAAATACACCTTTTAAAAAGGATAAGAGTAGTCAAAATAACAGTAGTATTTACTACCATCTAGAGAATATCTTGTTTGCCAAGACCGAGCTCCTATGAGCTACACACAAATCCTCAAAACAACCTTAAGAAGTCAGTGTTCCTCTTACTGATAAGACAGAGCCTAAAGGTTAAGGTTTCCAAAGATCATAAGTTCCTAAGCTGAGATTTGAGCTCAGTTCTAACTGTCTTCAAAGCTTGTACTGTTTTCATTAACAGCCTGCTGGAACTAGAAAGGGACACTTAGGTGAGGAAGCTGTATTTTGAATGAGGAATAAAATAAAGGACAGTAGAGAGATGGGGGTGAGTATGAAGGCAGGGATATATATGTATATTCACACACACATTTTCTAAGACGGGAATATCCAGGATGTTTATATAGGGTGAAGGTTCATAACAAGAGAGAAGTTGAAGATACGGGAGAAATAAAAACATCTAATGACCAAGGGGTGCCTGATGGCACAGTTAAGTGCCAACTCTTGGTTTTGGCTCAGGTTGGGAGACTGAGCACCTCCTTGGGCTCTGCGCTCAGTGTGGAGTCTGTGTGAGTTTCTCTCACCCTCTGTCTGCCCCTAGCCCTGCTCGCGTGCACATATTCACTCTCTCTCAAATAAATCAATAAATTTTTTTAAAAAAATCTAATGACCAAGATACTAGAGATGGCATAAGGAGATAGGTAAGGGGACAAAAAGACAGAAAAACCTTGGGCAGAGAAACTCTAATACCAGGGGAAATGAGATAAAAATGGGTAATAATGTAGGTGACTTTTAGGATAAGAGTGCAGTAAATGATGGGTAGATCACTACTACAACCTCAATTTTGGTTGGCAAAGTAGGATGTAGAGTCATCTGTTCATCTTAAGAATGCTGGAGTTTATTTTATTTTATTTTATTTTTAAAGATTTTATTTATTTGACAGCGAGAAACACAGCCAGAGAGGGAACACAAGCAGGGGCAGTGAGAGAGGGAGAAGCAGGCCTCCCGCCGAGCAGGGAGCCCGATGTGGGACTCGATCCCGGGTCTCCGGGATCATGACCTGAGCCGAAGGCAGTCGCTTAACCAACTGAGTCACCCAGGCGTCCCAAGAATGCTGGAGTTTAAATGCTTAGAATATCATAAGAGAAATTAGACAAGAAATTCTCCAAGAAGTAAAAAGACTAAAAGGTAGCACTGAGAAGCAACTTATGTTGGTACCAGTCTAAATAAAGGTCATGAGCATCAGTCAGCAACATCAAACTCACCTAGAAATAAGAGCCAGGAAGGCAAGTGGTAGCTATAACCCTTTATGAAGAGTGCCCTATATGTCAGCCTTGATATATCTGGCTTAATGAATTAAATAAGATAAAATAAGATATAGAAAGTTGCAAATGTAGCTGACACAAAGAGAACATACCTTTTTTAAGCATCCATGCCATGTTTTTATTTGATCTCTATCCTAGATGCCCAGGGCAAAAATATCAGTAAATTCTAAGAAGCAGTAGCATGATAGGCCACATGCTCAAATTACAATGCAAATTAACAATATTTTTAGATATTTAAATGAATCATGAATAAATATTTTAAACAGACCAAAAGACATCAGACTCCATATGAAAGTTCAGTAAAATGGCTGGAAAAGAGATAAATATATTTTGGTCACTTCCTTGTGTTTTAGTCATACACACACATACACACACACAAAAGGAAAGAAAAAAAGAAAAGAAAATTGGGTGAAGAGCTTTATTCCCTGAAGCCACAGAATATATAACAGTTAGAAATAAACATAAGAACTATATGGCAAGTACACACACACACAAACACATACACCCCCAAAACCTTAGTAACAGACAGAAGAACAACATAAATTTAAGTCAATAAACACTGTATATCTAAATAGGAAGAATGAATAATGTACAAATGCTACTTCTTCCAAGTACAATTAAAATTAAAATTCAAAGAGATTTATCTTAGACCTTGAAACATGATTCTAAGTTCATCCATAAAACTAAATATGGAGGAATATGAATATGTGTATATCAAATTAAAATATGGATGACAGGGACGCCTGGGTGGCTCAGTCATTAAGTGTCTGCCTTCAGCTCAGGTCATGATCCCAGGGTCCTGGGACTGAGTCCCACACTGGACTCCCTGCCCAGTGCGAGGTCTGCTTCTCCCTCTCCTTCTGCCTGCCACTGCCCCTTCTTGTGCTCCCTCTCTATCTCGCTATTAAATAAATGAATAAAATCTTTAAAAAAATATATGGATTACAGAAAGCTGTAATAATTAACCATGCAATATCAACCATATTATGGACACTTAAAATAAACAGACATAATGGAGAAAAAAAGGAATGGGAGAGTACACAGAGACAGGATGAAGGAAGAAAAGATATTAATGGGGAAGAGATTTCTGCTTCTGATAATGACAAATTATACAAAGCAGACCAATCATTCTAAGAAGATTTTTAAAAATCTGGTCCAACTATTTTAAAAAATCTGCTTGAAGGCATAGAGAAGCAGATAAGGCAATGAAAAATTACAGGGCCAAAATCATGGAGAAGAAGAAAATTCCAGGAGGATAAACCAGATATTAGAGTTATTTTCTCTCTAAGGGCATCTGCTAATTCCACATGAAGAACTCATAAATTTAGCTGCAATTTTGATGGTCTTGCAGACCTAGAAGCAAAATATGGCTGTAGAGCTTATCAACAAGGAGAGATTTTCGTAAAATTCTCCATACTTTAGCCCCTGAAAGGGCCCAGGTATAAAGATGAACTGGAAATAACCTAGCTTTGACAAGGACTGAAACCTGGCTTCAAATGACCTTAATTTGTGACATTAGACTGACAAGATCAAGGATTGCTAGTGTTACTAGCAGCCTACAACAGACAAATAAAAGCAAACAAAACCTATCTGGAGAAAGATGGCATGATGCCATGCCCCCAATTATTTCTATAATTTTTCACATACAATGTCCAATACACCAAACAACTAGGAATAGTAATCGTTATTTTTAGAAAACTGTTAAGCACTATTAACTAAACTAATTATACACCTACTCTATGACCCAAAAATTCCTCTCATAAGAATATACCAAGAGGCGTGTCTGAATCGCTCAGAGGGTTGAGCCTCTACCTTCAGCTCAGGTCATGATCTCGGGGTCCTGGGATCAAGGCCTGCATCGGGCTGTCTGCTCCGCGAGGAGCCTGCTTCCCCCTCTCTCTCTGCCTGCTTCTGCCTATTTGTGATCTCTCTCTCTGTCAAGGTAATAAATAAAATCTTAAAAAATATATATATACCAAGAGAACTGAGGATATATGATTACCAAATATTTATAAAAATTTATAAAAACATCCAGTAGCTTTACTCATCATAATCCAAGACTACAAACAATCCTCATCAACAGGAAAATGAATAAATTATAGTATAGTCATACAGTGGAATACCAAAGGGCAATAAAAAAAAATGGTTTAATGAGACACAACAACGCAGATGAGTCTCACAGACGTGAGCCACACTCAAAGAATTACATATTCTGTGATTTAATTTATATGAAGGTCAAGAACAGACAAAAATAACCAGTACTGATAAAAGTCAGAACAGAGATTATCTTGAGGGGAGCACTGACTGTTAGAGGCACATGGAAACCTTTTTGGGCCATGGAAACACTAGGTCTTGGTGAATGGTGATTACTGATACACACAAATGTGACTAACCACTGATAGAGTACACAGGGCTAAAATTAGTACATTAGACAAGACACAAAAAAATAGTTAAGACAATTTTCAAAAATTATAAACCTGGAGGACTCAAGCTACCAAATACCAAAACTGAAGCTACAGCAATTAAGAAAGCATAGTCTATATGCAAGGATGGACTAACAGACCCAAGAAACTGGACAGAGATTCTAGAAAAAAATCCAAATGTACGGAGGCACTTAATTTATGACAAAGTAACATTACAGAGTGATGAGAATAAGAGAAGTCTCTTCACCAAATAGCATTACACACATAGATATATACGAAATAAAAATGAGAATTTATCCCTACTTCAAACCATAGACAAAAATGAAATCCAGGTGAAGTGTAAATCTAAATGTAAAATATAAAGGTATAAGGTTTTTAGATTAGAAGATAGAACATTTTCATAACTTAGGATAAGGAAAGAATTTTAAAACATAACCAAAAAAAGCACTAAGCATAAAGAAAAAATTAATAAATCAAACTACATTATAAATTAGACTATATTAAAAATAGCTTGTTCATCAAAAGAACAAGAAGCACTAATAGATAAAAAATGCAAGCCACGTGGGACACCTGGGTGGCTCAGTCAGTTAAACATCTTCCCTCTTGTCATGATCCCAGGGTCCTGGAATCAAGTCCCACATCAGGTTCCTTACTCAGTGTTCCTCCTGCTTGTGCTCTCTGACAAATAAATAAAATCTTAAAAAAAGAAATGTCATCCACAGAGTAGAAGATACTGCATCACATGTAACTGACAAAGGATTTGTAACTAGAAAATTCCTACAAATTAATAAGAAAGTAACCTGATACAGAAATGAGCAAAAGACAAACATTTCACACACATTTTAAAAAGATGTCCAGTGAGATTGATAAACATATGAAGATTCAGTCTACCTGATTTGTCTTCAGGGAAATGCCAAAAAAGCCACTATTCACCCATCATGATGACTAAAATCAAAAAATTCCAGCAATGCCAGGAGTTAGCAAGGATGTGGAGAACAACTTTCATCAATGGTAGAGTGTATACTGGTAGAATGAACAACACTGGAAACTGTTGGGCATTGCCGACTCCCGTTGACCCTAAGACTTAGCAATTCCATTTCTATGTATATGCTAAATAGGAACGCGTGCTCATGACCACCAAGGCATGTCATCAGGACTGTTCAGAGCCACATTATTCAAAATTGTAAAAACTAGTGACCTAAATGCCCATCAATGTCCACAAATAACAGAATAAATAAACTGGAGTAGACTCACATAAGGAAATATTATACAGCAATAAAGATGAATGGATTAGTTACTCACAACAACACACATAAGTTTCTCAAGCAAAATGCTGAGCAAAAAAGTCAGGCACAAAGGAATTCACATAGTATGATTCCATGTTTTTATGTTCAAAAATAGGCAAAGCTAAATTATATTAGACATTAATACAGAAATTCTTTTGTAAAATAGGAAATGGCGATTGGAAGGGTTAGGGAAGCTTTCTGAAGTTCTAGCAATGCTCTACTTCTGGTTACATAGGTGTGTTCACACTATAATACAATTTTTTTTTTAATTTTATTTATTTGTCAGAGAGACAAAGCACGAGCAGGGGGAGCAGAAGACAGAGCAGGCAGAGCAGACAGAGGGAGAAGCAGGCTCCCCACTGAGCAAGGAGCCCAACACAGAACTTCATCCTAGGACCTTGGGATCATGATCTGAGACGAAAGCAGATGCTTAACTGACTGATACACCCAGTCGTCCCTCACACTGTAATATTTCAAAGCGGTATAAATAAATGCTTCAGTTAAACATACACATTAGCTATGTCCCCTTCTGAACCCTCACTAAAAAAACAAAGGATTAATCGCCCATCCACACACACAATGGGAAAACCTGAGAGGAAACATTTTGCACAGAAGTGGTAACTGAGTTAACAGGAGAAAGGATCTTAAGTCAATAGACAGGAAAGCTTAGAAGCAACCCATACTATATTGAGGAATTCCTAACAGATTTAGTAATTGACGGTGCCAGGTACCTCTGGAAATGGCAGAATCGATGGGGCTAAAAGCCAGAGCAGCTGAAAGTTTAAGCAGTCAAAAACCCAGATGCTTCCTCCAATTTACACTGCTAGGAAACTCCTTTCCCCACACCCAGACAGGTAACTGGAAGTTTATTCTGGGGGGGGGGGGGAGGGGCAGGGAGAAAAGGGTGAGAGGGAGGGAGAAGGGAAGGGAGAGGAGATGAGAAAAGGGA
>PITA01035482.1:0-10465 GCA_004023965.1 Spilogale gracilis
AATGTTTTAAAAAAATATTTTAAGTCGAAAGACTCCAAGAAGTTTATGCTTGGATGCACTCCCTCCGATCTCAACACACGGGAATAAAATATAGAAGAGAAAACCAGAATGCCATGACAGGATCAAAGGTGAAATAAAACTTCTCTTGAATCAGAACCAGACAGAAAAGTCGACGCTGAGTGGGTCCCAAACCTGTTGGTCATCTGAGCTGTGAGTCCAAAAGCAGGGGCCAAGAGCTAAGTCCCTGTGAGCAGGGAACCTAAAACCGTCCAGGTGAATCAGGGGCCACTGCTTAAAGCTACAGACAGGGAGGGAGTTG
Source organism: Spilogale gracilis (assembly GCA_004023965.1). Classification (NCBI taxonomy): domain Eukaryota; kingdom Metazoa; phylum Chordata; class Mammalia; order Carnivora; family Mephitidae; genus Spilogale; species Spilogale gracilis. Next base: position 320 of record PITA01035482.1, read on the forward strand.
CCCTCTCATGGAACACGCTTAAAAACAACAGAAACTGTTCTTGACATTTCTTTAGGGCCATTGTCTCTATAGAGCTGAAAATTATGAAGGCAACACATACAGATATAGTTAGATTGGGGAAATCAGGAGACCTGTAAGATTAGTAGCCAGATTTTCCATGTCCTCCAGTAAAACCAAAATTTTAAGACCTCCTTCTGCATTTTAAGACTAAGTAGAAGCACCCTTAAAACTATAAGCCAGAGACAGAAACTGGAGAACAGAAGATGTCTCAAAATATCTGAAATAATTACTATCATATAGACTTTGGTTTTAACCTCCATGCAACTAAATTAGATAGGAAAGAGTAAACTTGTATGAAAAGACACACAAACACACACATGCATTAAAACCTTAACATGTGCTCCTAGGTAGCTCATCCACAGGATTACAAAGAAGCAATGATGGAAATGATGAAAATCTTAGAAGCAAATGACAATTGAAAGTACTATGGAGCAAAGTTTATAGAACCTATGTTGGTGTTCTAAGAGTCCTATATAACATTGGTGTTCTAAGAATGGAAATAAAATAAACTTATTTTACTTTTCAAATAATTTTTAAAGTTTAAAAAAAAACAAATGAATGAAGCTTTTAACTGAAGAAATTAGAAAAGTAAAAAAATAAATCTGAACAAAGTTGAAGAAAGAAAATAAAGTTAGGAGGTCTAAGTAGAAAACAAAAAAGTAACCAACAAAAGCAAAACCTGATAGCCTGAAAAGTAAAGAGAAGACTAATCAATAAAACAACACACAAACATTATTAGAAGTGAAAAAGGACACTTACAGATATAAAGCACATTTTAAAATCAAATCAAACTTAGGCAGTAATCTAACATAAATATAAATGCCAAGCTATTAAATCACATAGTATTTAGGAGTAAAGTTATATGCAAAATAACTCATCATGATCTAATTCCATTTATCCTTGGGATACAGGAAGAGTTCACTAATAGAAAGCAATTAAGTATCTATCAGGGAAAACCACTCTATCATAATAAATGCAGAAAAAAAAAGCATCTAATAAAATTAAACACTTTGCTTTGGGGGGAAAAAATAGAAAACAAAGGTAGATAGTTCCTCTATTACACTGTAAATTTTAGCCACTGCATCATATTGGAAATGAAGAAATAAAATGCTGTGTATTGCCTACCTATGTGTTACGGGATTTTTCACAAATAGAAGATTTCACAAGGTGTACAGGATACAAGGTCAACATCAAAATTACTAAGGTTCCTACACGACAGGAACAATTAGAAGAAAGAAAAAAAATTGTCCTTTATCAAAAACAGCAACAACAAAACCACAATAAAGCCAGAAATAAACCTGGGGGGGGGGAGACTTTTTTTTTTTAATAATACTTCACTAAAGAACATAAACAGGTTCTTGAATAAACTTGAATAAACAGAGATAGAGTCATGAATTCATATATATAATATTATGAAGATGTCAGTTTTCCCTATGGTTTTTAAATTTTTAACACACAAGTGTTAAAAGGACTATACCAATCCATTTTTTTTTTTAATAAACTCTGCTAGCAAGTCTGTATTAGCTAGAGTTCATTGGAGTGTCTTATATTACTTCGGGTCCCTATCTGACTTTTTGGCTTCTATTGGTTCCTAATTATAACTGCCCATTCACAATTCTAATTCCGTAATCCATCCACGTGGCTCTTGGGATTTTCTGATCCTGCGTATGGTGAGTCGTGCACCAAGCTTAAATCATTCCCCCACAGAGAACCAATGCCCCTAGCCCCAGTGGTTTGTAGTTGGTGACCCTGTTCCTCTCAACAGTACATGACCACATTCACTGAATGACCCCAAGCTTAAAATTGTTTTACATCCAAAAACTTTAGGGAAAAAAAAAAATTTTTGGAAAAAAAAGTTTTAATGCATAAATGTGTCAGTTCTGCTAATGCATGTCTCATAATGGGTGTGCCACTACTCATGACGTTATACCCTGGAAATGGGATTTTCAGGCCAAAATGATGACTCACTGACACACTTTCTAGAAATCTAGATATTTCTACCTATGAGAGTGGCCACTCCCAGGAAGTAATGAATAAGTTACCAAAAGGGAAGCTAAAGCTTTGAATGAATTGAAGACTTGTAAAATTTTGATGAGTCAAAACCATTTTTTTTCCAAAAGAAAAATAACCTTGGTCAATTTTCAACATGTGACATTCTGATTCTTTCAGAATGAGAGAGCAAAAGACCAAACTTTTTAAAACCTTCATACTAGAAGAAACCAGATGATTGCATATCTTAAAGTTATTTTAAAAAATACATGTACACATAAAGCTATCAATTTATCTGTAAAACTAAAAATTAAATACATCATATAATTTGTTTGCTTAGAGCTTCACTCTTACTCTGTACTACTCTATGGGAAGAAAATTAGTTATTTTTGTGTTTGGTTTTTTGTTAAGATATCATTCATCTGGAGTGCCTGGGTGGCTCAGTTGGTTAAGCGACTGCCTTCAGCTCAGGTCATGATCCCGGAGACCCAGGATCGAGCCCCACATTGGGCTCCCTGCTCGGCGGGAAGCCTGCTTCTCCCTCTCTCACTCCCCCTGCTTGTGTTCCCTCTCTGGCTGTGTTTCTCTCTGTCAAATAAATAAACTCTAAAAAAAAAAGATATCATTCATCTATTTGAGAGAGGGCATGAATAGGGAGGTGGGAAGGGAGAGAGGGAGAAGGTAGCCTGATGTGGGACTCAATCCCAGGACTCCAGGATCATGATCTGAGCCAAAGGCAGACATGTAACCAACTGAGCTGTCCAGATGCCCTAAAAATCAGATGCCCTGAAAAAAAAAAAACTCTAAAGATGCGATTAAATAGCACTTTTTTCAAAATTACTAGTTATGAGAATCTTAAACACAATAGTCTACATTTATAAGTCCAACAGTATTAAAATAAGATCACTTCAATGATTAAGATACCTGGAAAGTTAAAATTTTCATTCCACCATGAGAGAAAAAAAAAAAAAAAGGCTGGAAAGAAAGCATTTTTCGTAACTTTTCCTGTGGCTATGAGACAGCCGGATTATGCTGAAGTAGTGTTATCAGCCACATACGTGGGCCCTACTACCTTTGTCCTTCCTTCTCTACACTCAGACATGCATTCCACAGTTTCTCTGCTGTGCAGGACGTCTCTCTCATTTCACTCCCAACTTAACAGAACTTACCTGTTTCAGGGTCTCATTACCTCAAAATTTCCAGTAAAGGACATTCTTTTTTCAGTATACAATACTATTCCTGTCACTATGTCAGCTCCATGGGTGATCAAACATCAAAATTATCTTTACAGCACCCTTTTAAAGATAATCATTTTGGGGTGCCTAGCTGGTTCAGTCTGAGAAGCATGTGACTCTTGATCTTGGGTTTGTGAGTTTGAGCCCACCGTTGAGTGTAGAGACTACTAAAAAATAAAATAAAATAAAACTCAGAAATAACTGTTTTGTCTCCCATGTATTTCCACATTCTTTCTTTTTAGTTAGGTTAGCATGACCTTGCTCATCAACAACTGTCATCTGCCACAGAGAACTAACCCTCTGTCACCTCTGTTCATCGAATTGTTGTGTGTGGAAAAGATACCCTGAATAGAATGGTCTGAACACATCAGATCCTTAGTGTCATTTCCTTATGAGCACCCATTAAGAATTGGTGGGACCAAGGCGATTGTGGTGGTTCATTTTATGTGTCAACTTGATGGGGCCTGGTGTTGCCTCTCTTGTTTTACCCATTCTTCTCCACACTCAGCTGAACGTGCTCCCCACAGTGCTCCAAAACCAGGCATTTGGTTAAACCTTGGTTTTGGTATTTCTGGGTAAGATGAGGCTTTGTTTTTTCCCCCCAAAATACGGTTTTACCTTTTAAACATAAAACTGTATGTCTTTTTGTATGATATATTTAGAACCAAGGACTTAAGAGAAAATCCTCATTATACACTTGGGCTGATTTAATTTCCACCCTCTCCTGTACAGTAACCCTGGACCCCCTCACCCACCCAGCTTAAGGAACTTGGTCACTAAGAAAGGGGTAGCTGATGGGGCTTGAGTCTGAATCCCCCAGGATTTGGTAAGAACAAACTAAGAGAGCAAGTCTCACGCCTCTCAGGGCCCTCTCTGGGTTAGGAGAAGGAAAAAGGTACCAAAGTTTCCAAAAGAAACCATAGTAGTCTTCCACATCTTTCAGGCCTGATAAAGGACCCCATAGTATTTTTCCTGTCCACTCCAGTCTCTCCTCCCTAATTACTTCTTGGCCACACTTAAGGTCCTACAGACTGCCTAATCCCCTGGCCTTTGCCCCTTACCTTCTGCTCTAAGCAACCTGAGCAGACTGGCTGAGGCCCACCCACAGTGAGGAGGATAGTCTGTTGAAGGCTTGAATAGAATAAAATGCTGAGTAAAGAAAGAATTTTTTCTGTCTTTGAGTTAGGATATCTAAGCAGGAATAGAAGTGGTAGCCAAATATATTTAGCTGAAGTAGAAGCCTGTCTTATGCTCACGTCACTGGACCAGGGATGGTTCCATGAGCCAGTTTCCTTGTAGCCTCTGAGGAAGGTCAGCAAGTATTTTTTTATCTATTATTAGGTATTCTTCTAGGTGCATGGAGGGCACAGAAGGCAAATATTCATCCCTATTTCATGGAGTTTAAAAGGCAATAGGAGAGACAGACAATAAACAAGACAAACTATATAACTGTTGAGAAAAAATTCTCTCTCACATTTCTATATATATTGTATGATCAGAGGTACTGACTGCCTTTGTTCTGGGCTCTTTGCTCAAGGATGTTTATACAGTGAAGAAACTTGAAAAATAGAGTCTCTTGTTCTACAGCAAGGTCAGTTTTTCTTACAGCCACGGATATAGCGATAGTGATAGTGATAGGCTTTAGGGCTGAGTGAGATGGAAAGTCACTAGGAGGTTTTCAGCAAGGGAGTGACATAATTTGATTTGCAGTTTAATAGAATCACTCTGGCTTCTGGATTGAAAATAGCTCAAAGGAGACCAGGGCAGAAGGAGGGAGTCATGAGATGGAAAGATGAGGCACAGAAGGAGTAGGTAGCTAGAAATGGAGTGTTCCTGAGTTAGAAGGAGAGGCAAAGGACTGGTGTTCTTTGGATAAAGGCATTTCTCCTTTTCATATTTAAAACCCCAATTAGTGTGCTATTTTTCTCAAGAGCTTTCTTTTTTTAGTGCATTGAACTATAATTGTATAACCCTAATTAGTGCTAAGAATCCATTAGACAATAAAAATTTCCTCTCTAGTTACAGAGGAGCATATGTCCTACATGTGAAATTGAGAAAAAATTATTTCGGGGTGCCTGGGTGGCTCAGTTGGTTGGGCGACTGCCTTCAGCTCAGGTCATGATCCTGGAGACCGGGGATCGAGTCCCACATTGGGCTCCCCGCTCCACGGGAAGCCTGCTTCTCCCTCTCTCACTCCCCCTGCTTGTGTTCCTTCTCTGACTGTGTTTCTCTCTGTCAAATAAATAAAATCTTTAAAAAAAAAAAAGAAAAAAAAAGAAAAAATTATTTCACCAAGTCAATCAATTAATTGATAACTTGTAACAGATACTGAGGATTTTAATGTTTTCTGATGTATCATGAAGCAAATAAAATTGAGGGGTTTTGTTTGTTTTTGTTTTTTAGTAAGCTATGTCAATATGGAAGCCCTTTTATTCAGAGGAAGGCTTTATCATTTCAGAAAGTGAAAGTCATGGCTAGGAAAAAGACGGTCATGGGTATCCAGATCCCTACTTTCTAAGAGTCTTCTCTTTCTAAGCCAGTCATCTCAAAATTTGCAATAAATTATAGCTGATTTCACTGAGCTAATTAACCTCTTACATCTTCCTACAATGTAATCAACCTCATATAAAAAATTAAGGGAGAATATAAGGACGCAATATCTTTTTATCCTTGTTTTATAGTCTTCACCATCTAGCTCTTCATAGCTCCCTAGGAGGTATATTTCCTAAGTTATTGACATCATTCTGACCCAGCCAACCAGAGAGCACGGGTGGTTGAAATCCCCTCTTTTCACTGAATTTGGGATCTCAAGGAGATGACAATAGACAATGTCATGAATTCTTGATAAACTACTCTTTGAAAAAGCCCCAGATAATATAGGAGTATTTTAACTATTCATCTATCCATCTATATATCATAGCAACAAATATTTATTTAGCACTCTATGCTGGAGGGTACAGTGATTTACATGGAAAATACAGAGATGTCTAAGATCCAATCTCTAAGAAGAAAATCTACATGCCAGGAAAGATACAACACATTCTGTGGTAAATTCAGTTGATTCGTACTATGATGAAGGTTAATACAAAGATTCGTAGGAAATAGAACCAATAAACCCTGCTCTGGTGATGCACCAAGTCTATTGAGCTGTACATTTAGGGGAGCAAAATCTTCAGAACACAATTTTCTCTTTCAGTCTCATCTCTGATATGTGACGTGAATTTGAAAAATTTAACACATTCCCCAAGATGGCTGCCTCACGTATTGTTGTTGAAATCAATGCCATAGGGTTTTTAAAGTAGCATGACTGTAAGAAATAATTCTTCTTTGATGATGTTTAAGATAATCAAAATATGTGACTGGTTAGAAGGACTTCACAGACCCACTTCTCTGACATGATGAAAGAAATTAGGAACCCAGCCCTTTCCAGCCATGCATAGGGACTCTGTACTGATTCATCTACAAACTTGCTTTAGAAAATAGTTGCATAGAGGAAGGGAGGGAAAAACAGAATAGGAAGAAATCAGAGAGGGAAAAAAACCATAAGAGACTCTTAACTGTGGGAGTTGCTGGAGGGGAGGCAAGTGGGGGTATGGGATAACTGGGTTATGGACATTAAGGAAGGCACATGATGTGTTACATGCAATGGATGAATTACTGAACTCTACATCTGAAACGAATGATGTTCTATATGTTGGCTAATAGAATTTAAATAAAGATAATATAATTGCATCCATCAAAATCCAAATTTAGGCAAATTAATTTATGGGGATAGAAACCTGGCAGTTGTTAGTGGGGAGGGGATTTGATTGGAAAATATCCTCAGGTTATTTTCTGGGGAACAGGGAATGAAAATGTTCTGTATCTTACTTGGGACAGTGGTTTCATGGGTATATAAGAGTGTCAAAATTCAACAAACTAATGCAGTTATATTTTCATTATATCTTAACAGTAAGAAAGAATAGCATTGCATCATCCTCAAAGTGAACTTTCCTTTTTAAAAAAAGGTTTATTTGAGGGCACCTGGGTGGCTCAGTGGGTCAAGCCTCTGCCTTTGGCTCAGGTCATGATCTCAGGGTTCTGGGATCAAGGCCCACATCCAGCTCTCTGCTCAGCAGGGAGCCTGCTTCCTCCTCTCTCTGCCTGCCTCTCTGCCTATTTGTGGTCTCTCTCTCTGTCAAATAAATAAATAAAATCTTAAAAAAAAAAAAAAAAGATTTGAGAGACCATGGACAGGGGCAGGAGGGGAAGAAGCAGAGGGAGAAGCAGGCTCCCTACTGAGCAGGGAACCTGACACAGGGCTCCATCCCAGAACCTCAGGATCATGACCTGAGCCAAAGGCAGATGCTTAATCAACTGAGCCATGCAAGCACCCCTGAACTGTTCATGTATCATGCTAGTCAGAGGGTTTAAGGATAGGTCTGGCATTCTCCCAGCTAGCAGAACAGTCTCTGACAATTTTAGCGACTGCTCATGAATAAATTGCAGGTACCTTTGGCAGACTTTGGCTTCAGATTTGTTTTTATTATAACTAACCATCTGGTCATCAACTCGTAGAGATAGTAGCCAAAAGTCAGTACCTACCCCTAACTCTCTGACATTTACCAAAAAACACCTGACATTTGCTAAATAGCTATATAGGCTTTAGGAAATTTGCAACCCTGAATAATAGTGATTCTCATAGTGGAAATACAAAGTCACACTAGAAGGGGAGGGGAGTGTGCTGGTGAAGGTGGGATTGTAAGGGAGATCTATCTTTTAGCTCCTCTCTAATTGCTAGTCAGCCAGTTTTGCAGATGTGCTGAGTTCTCTGTGGAACAAGTACATGGCCCACATTATCTGCTATCCCCACAAGGCCTAATAAAGTGTCTTGCACCAAATATCTAAATATTTGCAATGAAGTAGAGGAGGAATACAGAAAAGTTTGCTGCAGGTGTGTGTTTGTTAATTTGTCAAGCCAGAAAGTTGTAACCCCAAAAGAGGGCAAAAGAAAAAGGGAAGAACCTCCATGAAAAGTTTTACCAACTGACAGTAAGAAATGAACCAATAGTGGACATGGCACCTTAGAAATTCTGTTGCTATCATACTCTCTTACCTCTTCAGTATCTTCTCTCCTTAGGATTCTTTCTCTCATGCCATAAAAACAATGAGCTTGATTTTTAAAACTATTTTTCTTAAGGAAGCTAATAACAAAACTTATCGTATGTAAGACTTAAACTATATCTATTCTGGCAACCAAGTCAGGCTTGGTTTTATTAAAGCTCTTAAAATATCTTAAATGATTTCCAAAAATATTATAACCTAGAACTGGAAAAACTATATTTTTTAGTTTTATGAAAAAAGTGCCTCCTTATATTTTCCATTTTATACACATATTTTGAAATCTGATACCACAGGCCTATTCCTCCCCCAAATAACAATGAAATAGTTTAACCTTGATTGAGTGCATTTTATACTGAATCTGCTATTTCTGAGGTTATATATCTCAATTTCCTCATTGACTGAATAAATAGAAAAAAAGTACACTTGATTGTAATGTGAATGCTGTATCATGAATCAAAAGATAGAAACTCCAGATGAGTTTTCCCTGTAGATAGAGACTCTAGAAAGTAAAGAAATAAATTTTTGTCACATTCATTTTTTTAAATGTCAATACACAGTGAGCTTTGATTATAAGGCCAAAGGGGTTGTGGGTGGAGTGCTGGGGAAATAGTAATTCTCTTGACCTTTTAACAGACCAGCTATGTTTGATGTCAATTTGCATTTTTACTTCCAGATGCATAACATTTATGGCCCCTAAAAAAATTAGCCTATTGCTGGAACACCCGTTTTTTTGTTTTTGTTTTTTTTTTGGAAAAGGCACATGATACCGGAATGTCCATAGAACACCAGGCACACCACATGCCTCATACAAGCTTTGCTTTTATGCAGTCTACTCTAACTACTACACCATGTACCTTGGGGACTTTGCTTACATATTCTAGAATGTTGTTTAACCTAAAGATAAATGAAAGTCTTTAAAAGAGAGTACAGAGGCTGCATTCTGAAGCTCAGGTCTTACTTTATTCTTGGGTGCAACTCAACCCACAGAAAGATTATTCACACCCACTCAGAGATCCCATCTGCACTCCCACCACTAGGTATGCATATACCCAAAATGGCCCCTTTGTAAGGAGGAGGGCCTGGAAAGGAGGAACAGTATGTTCAGTCATTCTGCAACCACTGGGTAAGAAGTTCACCTTCAGTTTAAGAATGTTAGTACCTCTTCTATATGGTTGGGAGAGCAAATGAAATGTTGTTGAAAGCAAGTCATGTTTCAGGATCTGGAATTTTTGATTTGAAGTTTCTGAGATTTCCTTGCCATGATAATTATGAACTTGGTATTCCAACCTATGTTTGCAGAAGCATTCTGTTGTCAGTTTAGAATGTGTTTTCAAAACATAACTGGCCTGATAAGCTTGCACAACCTGTATTAAAATGTTAGTGTGGAGTTGAAATAAAAATACATTTATGTTTTATACTGGGCAGCAATCTTACAGTATATTTTTTAAGTACTTTTACTGCAAAGTCCAATTTAAATGAAACTTACTCTGGAATAAAGTTACTGGATAATACTGAACTCCAAATTGGAAGTATCAGAATGCGTGAGTTGATAAGTATATAGTAGGACAGTGAGATAGAATATTTAGAATCAGGGGCACTTGGGTGGCTCAGTCGTTAAGCAGCTACCCTTGGCTCAGGTCATGATCCTGGAGTCCTGGGTTCAAGCCCCACATCGGGCTTCCTGCTCGGCAGGAAGCCTGCTTCTCCCTCTTCAACTCTCCCTGTTTGTGTTCCCTCTCTGGCTGTGTTTCTCTCTGTC
>PITA01035483.1:0-10470 GCA_004023965.1 Spilogale gracilis
TTTTTAGAAATAAGTGGACTTTGCACCAAGCTTTTCCATGTTCAAGAAAGGCAAAAATACTGGTTAATAAAAGTGGTTTAAGAAGTCAAACTACCTGGGACTGAATTCTGCTCTGACACATAATTTAGGGCAAGTTATTTAATATCTCTATTTTTCAGTTTCCTCATCAGCAAACTGGGGATAATAACTGTAGATACTTTGAAGAAGGATTATTTTGAAAGGTCAATGAGTTAATATAGTATAAAGCCCATAAAAGAGTACCAGGGTGTGGTAAGAGCTTAATTAATGCTCACAATTAATGCTTGATTAATTAATTATTGAGCCTTCAATCTCCACTCACTTCTTTATAGCCAATCTTCTTTACTGACTGTCTATACTGATCTCTTTCTTTATCATTCAAAGAGCATTTGTTGAGCAGTTAATAATATTTATAATTTGCAATTTTGAAGGCAAATATTGGATTAAACCCTGGAAAAACAAAGGGAAATGCAACTTACTCCCACCTAAAGTAATACATAGTTTTATAATGGAGAGAAGAACACTATAGAAAAAAAAGTTACAGAAGTACAGGAATGCACTAGCTGCAGTGAGGGGTCAGGATCAGAAGGGTTGGGGATTTAGGAAATTCTTTCTTATTCTGGGATTTGAAGTATGTGTAGGATTGTCTTGGAAATAAAGTAGAAAAGAGATATAGAGAGGAAATGTAGTATGCAACAACACCAATGGAAAAAGAGATTGTGATGTATTTGAGTAAATGGCTGTAAATTTGAGTAATGGTATACCCTGAAGGGCAAGGATTGCAAAATCTCTCTGCTTTGGCAGAGCAATTAAGCCCCTTGACCAACTGACCTGGCTCCCTCCACGAGAAGTTTCTCCTTAATCATTGCTCTCTATTGCCACATAAAAAGAGTATTTTCCTTTGGAGACTTTTCTGTTCTTGCAGATCAATTTCTGATTGGGATTTGGAACCAGAAAATGGTATAAGCATTGAAGAAACATAAGCCAGATTTGGGGATTCCTTGACTGTGTAACCTCCTTATGATTTTAGACAACTTGTGGGTTATTTATATTTTTGTGACTCCTGGGTTAGTAAGCAAACTTAGAATTTTGACAAGTCAAGACCTACGAATTTAAGTGCTATCTTAAATCGCTCTCGGGCAAGAAAAATACTGATAGCAAGCAATAGGCAATTGTAAAGAATTCTTACTCTAATATTCTCACTTGCCACTAGGCCATACACCAGTGAATTTCTTTTTCTTTTCTTTTTTTATATTAGTGGTAATTTTTATTTATCGAGCCGAAGATATAAAGCAGGAGGTCTATGATAGAAAACAATGTGGTCAATTCCTCCCTTCTTGTTATCTTCTTTAGTTCCTCTTTGTTTCCAAATTTATCTACCACCAAATGTCTTTGTCCCTAGTTAGATTCACATTAATTTTAGTGAGGGAAGAAAGTCTGGGTTTTCCAACAAGCACCATATCAAACTTTCCATTCAACATAGGAAATTTTCAACCACCTTAAACTTCCAGCCAAAGTCATAAATGACCTTTATAAGGCAGACTCAGATAGTCTTACTTTTCTGCTTCCACATGACTCAGTTTAGACTAAAATATTTCCTTCTTGTGTAGAATCATTTTAAGGACTACACTGAGAAGCCTGTATATTCCAACACCCTGACATTTTTGATAGTGAATATTGTAAAGCTTCAACTTTATTAGCACATAGCCTAATCACAAAATGCAACAGATAATATGTTAAGCAGATACTTTGTTGCTATTTTTAAGAGTTTGCCAATGTTGGGGCACCTGAGTGGCTCAGTTAGTTAAGCCACTGCCTTCAGCTCAAGTCATGATCCTGGAGTCCCAGGATGGAGTCCCACATCAGGCTCCCAGCTCTGCGGGGAGTCTGCTTCTCCTTCTGACCTTCTCCTCTCTCATGCTCTCCCTCACTCACTCTCTCTCAAATAAATACAGAAAATATTTTTTTTAAAAAAAGAGTTTGCCAATGTCTCTGGGGAGAAAAATTAATTGTCCTGTATCACTGAACCAGCAATGGTTAAATGTAACATTCCACTTCCATTTACTTATTTTAGTATTATTGGAGTTCTTAGATTGCAAACAACAGAAACCTGTTTTGGCTTAAACCAAAACAAATAAACAAACAAAAAACAAAAACAACAACAGCAATCAAACAAGCTTGCTGTAAGGTTAGAGTTAATTCATAGAATCTAAGGGAATTCAGAATAATTAGGGCTTAAGAAATATAGGAATCAGGGTTGAGGCATAGGATTTCATGGATAGTCCCTTTTGAACTCTGGTATTAGAATAATTCACCTCTCACTACCACACCTCCATGTGCCAATTAAGTCAAAATCAAAATGCCTTGGAGCACTAGATTTAAGTTACAAGACTACCCTTGAATTAATCATCATTACCTGGAACAGACGGGCTATAATTGACATCGAAGGATCAATTGTGGTGCTGAAGAGTGTGTGTGTGTGGGGGGGGGACACGTACGCATGCATATGAGAGAGAGGGGAGACAGGTAGTGCAGGGGATGGGGTTCTCATACCTAAGGTAACTCTAAGGTAACTCTGTTACCAGATAATGAGGATAGGCACTGTCAAAATTAAATATAGTCCAGCACGAGCAAAATGAGTTTCTTGTGGAATAGCAGAGGAGTTGCAATTTGGGCCATACAAACTATGACAAACCATGGGCAATTCTGGAGAACAAAGGAGAGGAACATTCTTTTATAGAAGAGAGGAGAAAGTTGGAAGGAGCCCTTTGGAATGAAAGTTCATTGGAGGACAGTGAGAATTTGGGGACGTGGAGATCTGTGATTGGCGGAGTTATGGTTGTTCTTATTGGCTGGTTTGTTGCTGGGCTGGGAGAAAGTCTTCTTTCCTCCTGCTGGTGAATGTAGTTAGCTTTGAAGAGTGGTATGTACACGAGAGCTTTTCCCTAAAGGATTCCCCAAGTTCCCTTTGAATGAGGTTTTTCCTTTATTTGTTTTCACAGGCATATAGACAAAACTAAAGGTATCTATTCAGTATCTATCCTAAAATTTGGTTTCTTCCTATCTCTTTGATTATATTTTTTCCCTTTTTTCCCTTAGGAGTCTTTTCTTTTATATAACACATTTGTTGTTGTTATTCATGAGAGTTCTCTTTTTGGTTACCATCTCTTACTGTATACAGTGAGAAAAGAAAGCAAGTTACCCTCCCCCCAGCTTGAATTTTCATCTTACTTTAATGATTGCCCACTTTTTATCTTCGTATTGAACATGTTGATTTCCTAATCCACATTTCAGATTTCTGTAGACATGGCTACTTAAATTTCCTACAAGCACCTTAAACTCAACATGTCTAAAATAGAACTCCTTTCCCCCTCCCAGAAAGTGTGTTTCTTCCTCCATATTTCTTACATCAGTGAGAGCAATCACCATTAGTCTTGCCTACATCAGAAGCCTGAAGATACTATGCTCTTTGTCCTGTTACCACTCCCAGAACAGATAAGCAACTATGCACTGTTATTTCTGTCAAATAAATCCTATTTATGGATTGAATATATCCTAGTTCGACCAGTATGGTGTGCACCCTAGTTTACCTCCAAACAGTCCCAATTTATACCTGTTATCCATCACAATTAGTAACCATGCTTTCTCTCTAAAAAATATTCTAGTTTGGATGATACAGTCATTGAGTTAAAGGGACACCCTACCAATTAGCTAATTCCATTCCTCAGTACCTTAATGTAATTTCTCATGATTTTTACCTTGTTCACAATCTAGCTCTTACCTATCTCTTCACCTTAATTTCCTCCCATACTGCCACATGGAGGATGCATTCTGGCTATCCGAGCTGTTTGCAGTTCCTTGAGTGCATTCTTTAAGATTCAGATCAAGTGCTTCTTTCTCTGTGGACCTTTTTTCTAACCCACTGGTAATCCACTACCATCAATTTTCACACATCAGTTTTTAGGCCTCTCTGGAAGTACTGTCTGAAACATCTCTATTTATCACTTATGACTGTACAGTGTAGCTTTTCAGTTACTTGTCCACTAATTGCCATTTCTATGTGTTGGCTACTCTGTAGGCTACACTGCATCCCTGTTTTTGTATAATAAGTGTCTACCATAGAGTCACACACAAAGAATGTTAGTGTCCAGATACTTATTTTCTTCAGCCTCTCCTATAGTACTGATATACCTTGACTGAGTATCAGAACAATACAGCTTGTTACATATATGTAAAAAAATATTGTTATTTCTCTTGACAGTTTTTATTTACTTCTAGTTACATTTGCCTCTTGTTCCTGCAGTAAAATTGAGTAAAAGGGAATCATTTTTGATTGATTTGTCATCCAAATTTATACATGGCAATTAGGTTTATTGCCCTGTTCCTGCTCTGTACTTGTAGACAGTTTTTAAAGCCAAACAATCCATAAGTGTCTTTGAATATCTCATATCTGCCCAGTAACTATAGCCTTAATAACAAATTATGGTTTGATAGCCAATAAAATAATTTAAACTTCATCTTAGACACCCCCATATGACTGTAAGATGTACATGTCATTAAAATATCATATTAGGAGGGAGGAGGAACATGAGAAAAATTGAAACAAGGAAAAAGAAAACTTTTTTAATAAAAATCCTATGTGATGAATCCCACAAAAATACATTTTTGAAATTCTTTCCTGCAAAAATCAGAAAATCCAATACAAAGTTAGTTAAGCAATAAGTAAAACCATTATTTCACATAACTAGAAGTCTGGAGGTAAAGTGGTTTGAGAGTTGAATAATTCAGTGGCATATTGATATCATCAATGACCTAACTTTTTCTCTCTTTATGATCTGTCATCCTTAGTGAGTAGGTTTGTCTTTTATGAAGCCAAGATGGCTACAAAATGTAGAAGGGTATAAAATGGGATATTTTCCTTCTGTGTATCTCTTTAATAGACTCTATCCAGATGGCTCCCAGCAGATGTCTCTTCTCAACCTATTTGCCGGAACTGAATGGTAAGGCCTTACTTAGCTAAATTATCAAGGGAGATGGGCTTATCCTGGCTCTTTGACCAATCATGATTAATTATCTGGAACTAAGGGAAATCCAGAAATGCATGAGTATGGGATACCTGAATAATTTTTTTAATAAAGGAAAAGGTGAGGAATGGTGGTTAGTATGCAAGCAACAGTGTCAGATATGTTTTCTATTCATTCTGTATTATAAAACTTACCCTTAGGTTGGAGCCAGACAGGGCTAGAACCACACCAGTCAAGATACAACTACACAAAGGGTTGTGTCCCTAAGCATCAGAAATCCATTGCAGGCAGTAAATATGGGCATGGAATATTGAAAACGTAAAAAGGTTAAACAGTAAAATGATTTGAATTTGAATCCAGACTGCTCCTTGTATTAATCATTCTCTTATCATTGCTTATGTTTCTCTCTAAGCCTCTGTTTAGTCATCTATAATATGGGGATAATGGGATGAAAATCCATTGTGGTGACATATATATTCTATTATAATATGATTATCTGTGCCTTTCCTTTATAACATTGTAAGCTCTTTATAGTTAGAAATGCATCATCTTTAGAATATTCTGGCTAGGTAGTATAGCAGCAGAATTGATGTCCAGTAAGTATAGCTAAAGAATGAAGGATTAAGGATTATAAAAATATCTATTAAGGACTGTCACATAGTATTTAATGAGTAATAGACACTTAATATTTATTCAATCAAAAATGATGATTTGACTCTTGACAAATCTGAATAATTGCTGATTGCATTTGTTATTTTTTTTAGATTTTATTTATTTATTGAGAGGGAGAGAGAAAGGAAGAGAATGCACAACTAGGGGAGAGGGGCAGAGAGAGAGAAGCAGACTCCCTGGTAAGAAGGGAGCCTGATGCAGAGCTCCATTCCAAGATCCTGGGATCATGACCTGAGCTAAAGGCAGAAGCTTAACAGGCTGAGCCACTCAGGCACCTGCTAATTGTATTTAAATAATGCTAATTAGAACTATAGGCTATTGGAAACCATAAGATATATAGAAGTTAATGCACCTAAATCCTAGGACTGTCCCTTTCACAGTTGTTTTACCCTGAAAAATCACTTTTGCATGCTGACCTTCAGTCTCCTCACTTTAAAATGACTACCATATTATCTACCTGATAGTGGTGTTGTGATGAAGTGATGACTAAACATCTCTTATAAGTTACTAAGCAACGTTATAGTAATTTCAAAAAAAACTGTGCTGAGGTTTTGTATGATAAGGATAGATTGAGAATCACCAGAGGGGTCAGTTTCTTCCTAATCAGTTAATAACTTACTAATTCATCAGTGATCTTATATGACTTGATTTATCTATTACAATAAATTTAGCAAAAATTTGATTTATTTGACACCTATTGTAATAGCATTAGCTAACATTTCTTGAGTGACTGCTTTGTGCTAACCTCTTTTCTAAATATCCATCATCAACTCGTGAATATACTTTTTGATCATTCCATTCCCCAAATAGCAAAACTGAGTTTTCAGGGGACAAAATTATTTCCCCACAACTATACAACTCATGAAAAACAAAAGTGGGTTTTATACCCAACTATTTTTGACTGCAGAGTTGGGTTGGTTATCCACTTTATATCTTCTTCCACTTTATAATAAGACCTTTCAAGTAAGATTTACATACCTGGGAATGTCAAAAATTGCATGAAAAGAATTCAGGTAATATGCCATTTTTGGCTCTCTCACTGAGGTATTAAGTTTAGCTAGTAATTTCTCCTTGCCATAGTATAAAATACCATTTGATAAAGCATACATTAAAACTGGTCTGGCTTCACTGTTGAGAAATGATCTCCATTTAATACCTTATTATAACATCTTGTTCTTGTCATTTTAAAAAATGCCCATTAAGCTAACCTTACTTATAAGACAAAAGTGGTATTTTAATATACAACTAAAAACTAATGAAATCATTAAAGGCATCACAGTAAAAACAAAAACCTTGGGAGATGATTCAGAGTCCTCCATTTCTAGTTCATAGAGTAATACAATTCCCACTCAACAGGAAAAGTGCAAAATGGTAGTCATCAGTACTAAAGATCTTGTAACTGTAGAAATTACACAATGTAAACATTCTAATATTATAGATACAAATTACAGTGTGAAAATATTTCAGTAGAGTACACTAGTCAACTCAGTTGCCAATGAGTTTTCCTTAGAGTTCTTACCTTATTGAAACTGTAAATATCTTAAACAGGACATCATGTTCAGTTGTTCCTATGAGCCACCACTAAGGGTACTATTTTTAACATAATAGTTACTCAAGAAGTCTTTGCTGTCTGAACAATTGCCTAAGAGAGATACAGGAATGCAGATTTCTCCCTGCTTGAAGGACTCACAGTCTATTTGGATATAGCATAGAGGTAAAAAGATTTTTAAGAATTGAGATATAGACATGAATATTTAGATGATCTGTAAAGTGGAATTTTGGACTAAAGCAATTGATGGAGGAAACCACCTTAGGAATCAAAGATATGTATGGTAGGATGATACTCGGAAGGCTTGTTGCCCATGTATGATATAGCCTCTTCCACTGGCTAAGAGAGGAAGTAAGAACACACTGTATGGAAACATAAAGAAAATAGGAATTAATGATGAGACAAAGTGCACCTGGCCAATGATCCCTGAACTAGGTAGGGATCATTTCAAAGAACTAGAAAGATGAGCATGGCAGGGAAACCACAGTCATAAGTAGCTTGCACAAGGCTTTTAAAATGCACATCAAAAAATAAGCTATTGCAACACATTCTTTAAAATTCTAGCCATCTCTGGCTTCATGAAAACTGTGTCAGCCTCCTGCAAAGTTACAGTTCAGTGTGCTTCAAATTGAATAAAACAATACCCAAGGTACAGAGGTGCAGAAAGGCTTAGTTATTGCTAGTTAAAGGAGTTGACAGTTGTGGATAAAAAGTGCTCTTAGTGCAAAGTAGAATTGTAATCAATGCCATTGTCATTTGAACCACATTGTTTGCAGTGTAACCAATTGTGAAACCAATGTAAATTCAAAAACTAAATTAGAAAAACAGATGCTTCTTTTGTTTGGAAATTTTAGTCCCATCTAGTCATATTGTATGTCATTTTCTTTGACTTACATCACATAGAAAGAAAAATCACAGAACATAATACAAAAATACAGAAACATATTTAACAAATTTGTGGATTTCATAAGTCATTTAAAAACTTTGGATTTACAAACAATTTCAAAGTCTTTTGAAAATATTTATAAACACAAAAGTCTCATAATGCTACATGTAATTATACCATGTCTTTTTCAAAAGCATATTGCAGAGATAGAGTTTATGCAGAATATCAAGTTTCCTATTTGGGGTTTGTCTTGGAGACAGTGAACAATTTATTTTTCAATCTCTGTCTCCACTGATGCTCATGATTAAGCTAAATACATTGGTGCAATGAGAGGAAAGAGATTTATCTTGTGCATAATTTCTAAATTGACTTGTGACATTGGGAAGCCAATCTATACAGAGTGGGATTTATTTCCTCAGTTCACCAAAGTCCAAACAACTTTTGTTTCCTCAACTATTTTTTAAGGGAATTGGGAAATTTACTTTTAATGTTTCTGAACTACCAGACTTCTTACTATTTTAAAGCAAACATCTTTAACTTTTCATGAAATCATTAGCATCATGTATTCAACTTCAATCTTGGGCCTACATACAATGCTGACGTGTATAGAAAAAAAGTTCCTGGAAATATGGTATTTTTAAAAGTAGATACTGTACCTATGAATTGTCAAGAGGAAATAGAATCCACATACACTCACACACACACACACACACACACACACTCACACACACACTCATACACACAAACACACACACACTCACACACACACACACTCACACACACACACACAAACACACACCTGATAAGTGCTAAAGGCAAAAAAACACACTTGTGTTTAAAGTGTTAACTTATGACAGTCAAAAGTATAAACAATAAAATATGCTTTGCTATATTTATAGCATATCATTATGAGTATAAATTAGGGATTTAAGTCTTGCTTTTAATCCAATGGTCTGAGGTGCTTCCATTTTGTTTATATCAATATTTGACTTCCAGTAACTTAAAAAAAAATAAAAACTCATCTGACTTGCAGTTCAAAAAGCTCTTGATAAAACATTAGATCTCTTTTTTGAGTAAAGTATACATGAATCAGAACCATGAGGAATAAATTTCTTGTTTCTTACAAAGAACATAAAAATGGCTGTACTTGGACTATGGGGAGAGTTAATAAAGCCTTGGAAACCTCAACCTACTGTCCTCAAAGTATTTGTCTTAAAATAGGAATAGGTTAGGGGACAGAAGGGTGGGTGGCTCTCTGGAGTGAACTTGGCTTTGGAACCTGTTTATTGCCCAGTAGAGAAGCATCTGCACCTAATCGTTGTATGGCCTTCAATGAATGCTTTTACTAAGTCTATTTTCTTATACATGGGAAGGGAAAAATAATTCATTTTTGAGATTACTTTGAAGACTTGATGGCATACAGCATGAGAATTACCGGCATAGAATAAATGCTTGAAAAATCTTAAATTTCTCTTTCATCTTCCTGTTCTTCATGTTCTCATTTCTTACAACACAGAATAAAATAAAACAAAAAGTTTAAAAGTTTATCATGAAAGTAAATAAAGTAAAATGTATTTTATTTTGTCTTATGATTTTAAGGTTAGTCAACTAAAAAATAATTGCCATATCGATATATCATTTTGTGCATGTGTAGTCGCTTGACCTACAGATTTAAATTATGCAAATTCAGCTGTCTTTGATAAAAAGAAAGTGTAAGCAAGTCAAAGAGAAAAGAAAAAAACAATTCTGTAACAGCAGAAGATTTTTACCACCATTTCAATTAAAGAAGCATGAGTTTTCTAACAAGAAATGAGCCATGATTTGGCTTTCCATGCAATCATAGTCTTATCACTGAGTGAAGCACAATTTTATCATTTAAAGACATTTTTTTTTAGTACATCATGCCCCCTAGATTCATGCCAGACATGTCATCTGAAACCCAACCAAGGAAATAAAAATCTGTTCCAATGCTGAATTAAAATACTGGTTTCCCATTGGACAGCTACATATAGGAGAATGAAACTAGACCATTCTCTTACACCACACACAAAGGCAAACTTGAAATGGATGAAAGACCTCAACGTGAGGCAGGAATCCATCAAAATCCTGGAAGAGAACATAAGCAGTAACCTCTTTGACATTGGCCACAGCAACTTCTTTCAAGACACATCTCCAAAGGCAAAGGAGACAAAAGCAAAAATGAACTTCTGGGACTTCATCAAAATAAAAAGCTTCTGTACAGCAAAGGAAACAATCAACAAAACAAAGAGGCAACCCACAGAATGGGAGAAGATATTTGCAAATGACACTACAGACAAAGG
>PITA01035484.1:0-10026 GCA_004023965.1 Spilogale gracilis
GGGAGGGGCTCTTTCCAGCCTCCCGGTTGGCAGTCTGTCACAGCCGGGCTGGTGCAGACGTTGTATTGATTTCTGCCCCGCCCCTGCTTGTTGTTTCACTCCCACACCTGCACCTCAAAGCCACAACTCCTTTTGGATCGCGCGACTTTGTCTGCACCCTGGGACCCGTGGCCTCTCCGGTCCCATGCAAGTCTGTAAAAACGTCTTCCCTGGGTGAGGGGTCCGCATGCGGCCCACGGTGTGGAGAGAAATGGGAGAGAAGGGCAGCGGCGTAAAAATAGAATCCACTCCCGCTGCTTTCTCAGAAGCTGCGGTGGCTCCGGTGGCGGCGGCGCACAGGGCCCGGCGGCAGGAAAAAATTTTAAAACGTCTCTTTGCCTTGCCCTGGGCTCAGCTGTGTTCCCGTTTCTGTCTAGCCCAGATTCAGGCTGTAATCTGCTGTTATTCCTCACTCACAGAGCACTTTCGCTTTGGGGTATTTGTTTTTAATGGTTCAGCTCTGCGGGCTTCCTTCCCCACTCCCCTGTCCCTGGGGGCAAGTCTCCAGACCCTCTTATTTGTTTCTACCTTTTTGCCAATGTTCCTTGTCTCTCGTGGTGGTCCAGAAGTGGGAAATATCACATTTCAGGCTGATTTGATGGGTGTTCATGGTGGTCTTGTAGGTTTTTTTTTTGCTGGAATTCAGCTCTCTTCAGGGAACTCCCCGAAATGTGGTCACCTGGCCTTCCGCCATCTTGACTCTCCAATATTTCATTTTTTAAAAGATTTTACTTATTTATAAGATAGAGCACAAGCAGGAGGGGAAGAGGGACAAGCATACTCCCCACTGAGAGCAGAGCCCTGTGCAGATCTTGAGCCCAGGACCACAAGATCATGACAGGAGCCAAAATCAGATGCTTAACCAACTGAAATACTCAAGTGCCCCAAGCTTTCATTATTTTTGATGGCTGAGTAATATTCATTATCCATTCTTTATCCATTCCTCAGTCCACTTGGGCTCTTTCCGTAGGTTGGCTATTGTTGATAATGCTGCTTCAAACATTTGGGTACATGTGTCCTTTTGAATATTTATTTTTGTATCCTTTGAGTAAATACCTAGTGGTGCAATTGCTGGGTTGTAGGGTAGTTCTACTTTTAACTTTTTGAGGATATATAGACTTGTAATAGCATAGTTTTTGTCATTTTGATATTTTCTGTGGGTCCTTGATTTCTATTGATAAACATTCATTTTAGGTTTGTAAATTCATCTATATTACTACATATCATTTTCAATTATTTATTCCCACTGTTATGTATGTATACATTCCACTTAATAGACGTTTCTAGATTGGCACTACTAACAGGTGAGCTCTATGAGCATGTATAATTTAATTTTTGTTTTAAATACATCAGTTGGGAGTTTCTGGGGCATAAAGTATGAATATTTTCAGTTTTAGTAGATGCTGAAAAATAGCTGTCTAAAATGTTTTGCCAAATTAAGTACCCCTAATCACCAATAACAATAGTATGTGAAAGTTCCTATTAATCCAAATGCTTTCATTACTTGGTATTCTCCTTCATTTCCCACTTTATTTTTATGAGTGTGTGGTATTATATCATTTATATTTATCTTATGCTTAATTTATGTTTCATTTACATTTATATGATGCTTAATTTATGTTTACTGTTGACTTCCTAAGTTATGGACTTACATTTTTTCTTGTATATTTTTTCATAAAACCATTCCTTATAATTTTTGCCAGTTATGTCACCTCTTAATCTTCTAATGTGTAAAATAAGTAGATCAAAATAGAAAAACCTCTAAGTTACAGTTAGTTTTAAATATCTTATTCAATCCATATGAAAAATGAATTCCTATAGTATGCCAAAACATAGTGTTACAAACCAAAATGATAGCTATTATATGTGCAGAATTAATTAACTATTTGGCAGTTAATTTAGGAAAAGAGGCTATTCATACTTGACCTCAGTGGGTTGTTTCTATTATTAAGATTTAGAAGGATGACAATTCCATTTACCATTCAAGTAGGAAAGGAAAATAGAAAGTCATATGTTTGAAGAGTCACTATATTCCCACTTAAGCCCATATTGGATTTTAATATTGAGAGACTTAAAAATATACTTAATTTATTTTTCCCCAATTTTATTTACACATACAATGTGAGATAATTTGTATATATCAATATACTTGATGTATTTGAAAGGGTACTTTTTATATAAAAAGTATAGATTAGGTGACTAATGCCAGAAGAGGAAAGGAAGTGTGAAATAGTTCTTACTTGACTTCACCCATATACCTTTTTCCTTTGCTGATTTTAACCTGTATTTTTTCTGCAATAAGTCATAACAGTGAGTAGAACAGTTTTTCTAATTTCTGAGTCCTTCTAGTTAATCTCTATGCTTAAGGTTCTCTTGGGGACCCTATCTAGCTTAAAGAACTTTTTTCCACCTTAACAAAAGACCTTTGAATAGAATATTTTAAAATGTTGAACGTTATGTAGTTGAATAAATACATGAAAATTTGTCAGTTTTTATTGATAGAAAAAATAACATAGCATATTAGAAAAGCAGAAACGTATATCCTTTTGAATTTGTTTGCAGATAATTTTAAAATTAAATTAATAGCCATACACATATAATTTTTTTTTAAATGTGGAATGGAGCTGCTCTTATACCTGTTGCTTCAATACCTGTAGTATCACCCCACTTGCTGCCAACACATTTCTGCTATTGCCAAGGCACCTCTAGGGCTCTGAGAAGCAGATTCTGAAAATGAGTCACTTATGTTAAAGTAAGAAAAAAACAGTATCAAGTCAGTAGTTTGGATTTGGATAGCTGCTGTGATGAGAAGCAAGTGCTCCATAAAAATCAATGTGGAACCTGAGATGAAGTTGATAGTGTTCAATCTGATTCCAAAGTCTGAGAAGCCCTGCAGTGCCCAAGAGTTCCTTGCATATCCCCAGTGATAAATGTTACATAACAATAATATTTGTAGTCATTGGTTTTTGAAGTGGTTATGAAGTTTTTAAGACACAAATACTAAGTTGTTTACTCAATAAACAATTATGTAGTTCTTTTTTTAAAAAAAGATTTTTTAATTTATTTGAGATAGAGAGAGCACACATGCAATGGGGAGGGGTAGAGGGAGAAACCCTACCGAGCAGAAAAGCCCATGCAGGGCTTGATCCCAGGACCCTGGGATCATGACCTGAGCTGAAGTTAGATGCTCAACTGATTGAGCCACCCTTGCACCCCATAATTATATATTTCTTTTGGTCTAAGGTTGCTGTGGAATAAAACACAAAACTAAGTGCTGAGAAGAGGGAAAGTTTAGGGATGTCATATCTATGGCATTTAATAATACAGAATTCTGGACTTCCTTTACCTCAGAGTTATTGAACCAGTATCTAAATTTCATAGAGTCCAAACAGAAGTTTACCAAGCACCCTCAGTGACTGATAATTTATAACTACATTTCCAGAAATATCCTTTTTACTGCCTAGGATTATTCTCTGCCTCATAATTGTAGATCTCATGAAGTTCAGCTTAATGATATTACTCATATTTATTATGAGTTTTATTTATTTGTTATTTTTATTTATTATTTATTATTTATTTATTATTGTTAGTTTTATTTATTTTATTTATTATGGTCAATTGGAAAAGTGTTTTATATTAATGTTGTTATTATCTTCATTATTATATGTATATGGGCATTTTTGCAGCAGCGCACAGGTTTAAAGAAATTGTAATCTTAAGACTTCTCATTAGAACCAATTAGCATTTAAAATGTTTATCATGAAAACTTTGATTATTCCTTAATACATGTACTCTCAGTTAAATTTTAATGAGGTTATTTATTTAGTTCTTCTGATAGTAGGCCTTTATATTCTACATGTACCTGTGATGGTATTAATGAGCTAGTACAAAATAGTTCTGTAAAAAGGACTGCCATATGATTCTTTGATCTGAGGAAGCATTACAATTTGTCATTCATTAGCTTAAAATGTTGAGAGCAAAGGACACCATTAACTTTTTGCAGAAAGACTTACCTGTGGCTCAACTATGGAGAAAGTAAAAGGTTGGCTTAAAGCTAGTCATACGAATTAATCAGTATGAGAGATGCTGTGAGGAAAAAGGGTTGTGCAGTAAAATCATATGGAGAAAATGGATACAATGTATCTTTATGATTCATCATCTCAATTTTCATATTAAGTGCCCTGAGTATGTCTGTACTAAATAATCAAGGTAAACATTCAGTGATTGGCTACCAAAATTAATTTTTTTCAAGATAACACTCAGTATTAGTCCAAATAATTAGCATTCCTAGCAAAATATTTTGAGAAGTACTGTGTAAGAAATGTGTTGTAATATTCAACAGCACTCAGTACTGATTGAATGTCCATTATATATCAGTCACTGCTAGATGCTGGGTATGCAGTGGTGAAGACAGATAGTTATAATCTCTTATTCTCCTAGAGACAGACAGTTAACTCAATAAGTTGCTGAAATAAAATATGGGCATATTTTATTATCTTGCTATGATTTGACCTCATGTGCCAGGTGCAATCTGATTCCGTCTAAAGTGACCAGAGGAGAATTTTTAGAAAAGAGCTAAAGTAAGATCTGAATTATGAATAGCTGTGCCTGTATGTGTTTGTGTGTGTATAGTGTAGTACATGAGACAAAGAGAAACACACAGAGAGAAAGTAAGAAAGGTAGGCAGGCTTGGGGAAAGTAGAGAGAGGTAGAGAAAATTTCACCTTTAGAAATATCTTTAGGGACATTGCATTTAGTTATTCATTTACTGTCTTTCCCCACCAAAATAAAATCTTTATGAAACCAGAAATAGCATTTGGTTTCCCTTCAGATGTTGCCCCAGATAATGAGAATTTTTCTGGAAGGCTCCAGATGTTTTTAAAAAAATAAAATTTGTTGAGTAAAAGAAAATGAAAATATTCAGTGAAGTTGAGCATAGACTAAAGAAGCTTAGCATGAAGAGAAAAAGTACATTGCAGAAAAAAAGCTCTTGATTTACTGCCATGTGTTATTGGACTGAAGGTTTGTAAAATTTGTATGTTGAAGCTCTAGTTCCCAGAGAGGATGGTATTTCTAAATGGGGCCCAGGTAATTAAGGTTAAATGAGATCAAGTTGGGGCCCTGATCCAATTAAATTGGTGTCCTTATAAGAAGAGACACAAGACAGCTGGCCCTATCCTTTGATGGACATGCACTGACAAAAGGCCGTGTGAGGCTATGATAAGAAGGTGGCCATCTATAAGCCAGGAAAAGAGTTTTCACAAAAAAACAAATCTGCTAGCACCTTGATCATGGACTTCCAGGTTTCAGAATTGTGAGAAGATAGATTGTTGTTCAAGCCATGTAGTCAGTGTTATTTTTTGTTACAGAAGGCCAAGCAGACCAAGACAACATACTTTATCATTTAGTATTCATTCTATGCCAAATGAGGGGGTGTTTAAAGTTTTTAAGCAGGAGCATATTAGAAAATCACTCTGACTGAAATGTAGAACATAGTTGTAACCTATTGTGGAGAAGTGGCTGCGGATGGTTTAGATATATTTGAAAATGTAGATTGGCAGAATTTTATTGCTAATTGCATAGTAGAATTTTATGACTATAAATTCAAATTTGAGTTATTGAGGAAAGCTGAAGTGTTCAGTATTGGTCATGTTGAGTTTGATGTTATAAGATATCAAACAAAGACATCCAATAAACACTTTAATATTATATATCTGGAAGTTGAGGAGAAAGATGACCTAGAAACATAGAATTGTTCTTCATTTAAATTTATATGTGACTTAAGTCAATGGGGAGATTTTTAACAAATAATAGAGAATCTAGAAAAGAAACCTAAGGAAGAAAACAATTTAAAGGACTAGAGGAGCCAAAGAGCTTGCAATGAAATATGTCCAATCATAGAGTGGAAGCATAAAGCAAGGAGATATTTGTGCAAGAATCAGTGGAAGGAAAAAATCTGAATATGATAAATGATTTCAAGTTGTAGATAGTCTATTTCTTCAAAACATGAAGAAAGGCATTTCCTCCTTCTAAATCTGACATAAAGAGCAAGATTGAGTGAAGGTGGTCAAAATGTACAAACTTTCAGTTATAAGAAAATAAGTTCTGAGGATGCTGTGAACAACATGTTGACTATAGGTAATAACAGTGTATATTTGGAAGTTACTGAGACAATCAATCTTAAAAGTTCTCATCAAAAGGAGCAAACAAATTTTGTAACTATGTAAAGTGATGAATTACTAACTAAACTTGTGGTAATCATTTCAGATTGTGTATATGTACCCAATCATCATGGCATATGCCTTAAACTTATACAATATTCCATATCAATTATGCCTCGATAAAAATGAAAAAAGTGATAACCTATATTCAAATATTCATTCTACTTATCAAAATTTAATTTAAAAATGAAAGAAAATAAAACTACTCTGATACCCATCTTAGCTGCCTATATGTAGAAATACTTCTAATATGAGACATTGTTTTAATTTCAGAACATATCCATCATCAAAAACATGTTTAGCTTACAACATTGAACCCCTTGGTAAAGATGGTTTTGTGGACCCTACACAAACACAGGAGTCACTCATTTACAAAGAACTTCTACTGTGTATTATACAAAATGTTAAAATTGCAAAAATGTAAAGATTATTACAAAAATATAAAGATGTAATAAATAGTTCTATTTATACATATTAGACTGGGAAAGAAAAAAACATTTAATTAAAATAAATGGTGAATAAACCCTTGATCCTAAAACACCTGATCATATCATTAAATTAGTAAAGGGGAAAAATGACAGGTTTTATAATAATAGAATGGTTATGTGAGTATTAAATTTTAAATTTCATGATATTCAAATACATTTGATTTTTGTTTTATAGTTAAGTAACTTATATAGATTCTATTTTAAAGTGCTCTCCTGAGAAATTAAAGTGCCTCTGAAGTCCTACCACCAAGATGATGATGGAAAAATATGGAGAAAAATTATTTTCTTTCTTTTTAAGCTTACATTTAGAAGAATGGCATTAGATTTGTTTTGAAAGAATTTATAATTTCTGAAAAATATTGATCTAATTATTTGTGTGATATTAATTGCTTAATAAGAGAAGAACCCTGTGTTTTGAGGCCTAAAGTTTTTATAATTTTTGATAGCCTCTTTTACATTTTTCTTTTTTAAGGATTTATTTATTTGAGAGAGAGAAAGAGAGAGAGATGGGGGGGTGGGCAGATGGAGAGGGAAAGAGAGTCCTAAACATACTCCAGAGATCATGACCTGAACTGAAACCAAGAGTTGGATACTTAATGAATTGCACAACCCAGGCTCCCTGATAGCCTCTTTTTAAAAAAAATTTATAGTGACATTTATTATGGTTAATATTTTATATATTACTGTCAATGTAACTACAATCTCAGGTGGATATTGTTTAGTTTTTTTAATTATCGTGTTATATTAGTCACCATAAAATACATCATTAGTTTTTGATGCAGTGTTCCACTATTCATTGTTTATGTACCACACCCAGTGTTCCATGCAATATGTGCCCTCCTTAATACCCACCACCAGACTCACCCATCCCCCACTTCCCTCCCCTTTAAAACCCTCAGTTTGTTTCTTGGAGTCCACAGTCTCTCATGGTTCTTCTCTCCCTCCAATTTCCCCCAACTCACCTTTCCTTTCCTTCTCCTAATGTCCTTCGTGTTATTCCTTATGTTCCACAAGTAAGAGAAACCATATGATAATTGACCTTCTCTTCTTGACTTACATCACTCAGCATACTCTCTTCCAGTCCTATCTATGTTGATGCAAAAGTTGGGTTTTCATCCTTTATGATGGCTAATATTCCATTGTATATATGGATTGCAACTTCTTTATCCATCCATCTGTTGAGGGCATCTCGGTTCTTTCCATAGTTCGGCTATTGTGGACATTGCTGCTATGAAAATTGGGGGGTACATAAGGCCCTTCTTTTAACTACATCTGTAACTTTGGGGTAAATACCCAGTATTGCAATTGCTAGCTTATAGAGTAGCTCTATTTTAAAAACAGGACATAAAATTATAAATAATAAATTTGTAAATTTATGTCCATTTGTGTACATTGAGAATGAAATGAAAAAATATAAATCATAAAATGCTTATTAATGCCATAAATATAATAGATTTCAAATGTAAATAATTATTAATCTTCTGACATCTCTAATTGTTCCCATATTTTTGGCTTACATATTTATATTTCCTCTTCATATGATCGTGATTTTATAATAAAAATTTTCTATAGAAGAAATAAAAAGGTAATTTGAGTTTCCTCTATTATAGTTGCTCAAAGTTTGTTTTTAATTACTGAGATTTGACTCTTCACATGAATGTGTTCACTAAAGAGTAGCCCTGTAGTAACACTACAGATGTGTGTTATATAACTACCTATATATAAATTCTGATAAATCTCTTTTGTGTGATTCCCTTGAGAAAAGCTAAAAGAAAAAAGTATTGTGCATATACAATATATTGCATTTATTGTGTTACACATAATATATTATATATTACTGGTAGGAGAATTTGTTTAAAAAATTGACTAGAATTAAATCTCCCACTTGTAATTTTGCTCATGAAATTTTTGGAAGATTTGACATCACTGCCTTCTTATTCTGTTCATTTTTAAATTTATTTATTTATTTAATTTTTCTAAGATTCATTGTTTATGCATCACAACCAATGCTCCATGTAATGTGTACCCTCAATACCCAACACCAGGTTCACCCATCCTTCCATCCAAAACACCCTTCCTTCCAAAACCCTCAGTTTCTGAGTCCAAAGTCTCTCATGTTTCATCCCCCTTCCTGATTTACTTCGGTTCACATTTCCTTTCCTTCTCCCATTGCCCTCCATGTTACTCCTTATGCTCAACAAGTAAGTGAAACCATATGATATTTGACTTTCTCTGCTTGACTTATTTCACTTAGAATAATCTCCCCCAGTCCTGTCCATGTTGCTACAAAAGTTGGGTATTCATCCTTTCTGATGGAGGTGTAATATTCCACTGTATATAGGTACCATATCTTCTTTATCCATTCATCTGTTGAAGGGCACCTTGGCTCTCCACAGTTTGGTGATTGTGACCATTGCTGCAATATTCATTTTAAACTTTGTTACTCTTCCACTGCCTGTATACCTCCCATGCAAAGAATTATAGGCTACATTCTATCATGATTAAGTGCTCATCCCTGAACCTTTGTGCTATGTTGTTAGGTAAGTTGGCATAGTAGAACTCCTCACTACCAGATGGCCACTAATGACCTAACTATATATTGAAGTCACTACAATTCATATAAAGATGTTCCTCTATACTTTAATTAAATGTAGCACAAATCCGGGGCGCCTGGGTGGCTCAGTTGGTTAAGCGACTGCCTTCGGCTCAGGTCATGATCCATGATCCTGGAGATCTGGGATCGAGTCCCACATCAGGCTCCCTGCTCGGCGGGAAGCCTGCTTCTCCCTCTCTTACTCCCCCTGCTTGTGTTCCTTCTCACTATGTTTCTCTCTGTCAAATAAATTAAAAAAAAAAAAAAACATAAAATTTTAAATGTAGCACAAATCCAACTTCTTTCCTGGATCTCCAAAGTGCTCACAACCACTCTAGCAACATATAACTGTCTATAAAGTACAGGACTTTTACTTGATTTTAACTAAAAATATTACTCTTGATTTTTCTTTTTTAAATCTAGGATCACATGAACACATTGCTGGAGTCCAGAAGGGGCCCATGAAAGTGAACAGCACTGTGTTAAGTTCCATTAGCTTCACATTAATCTACCTCTCTGCTTCCATTCTTAATCACACATTTTTATGACTACTAAAAACAGCTTTCCAATAATAAAAATAATACATGATGCATTTCAGTGACTGGCAAGGTGATTAATTATAGGCTAAAATCTGGGTTATTCTTCATGAGAAAATAATTGCTATGATTATCTTTAGACCTGATAT
>PITA01035485.1:0-10467 GCA_004023965.1 Spilogale gracilis
TTTGGATCTTTGACGTGGATGGAGTTAGAAACTCAAACAGCTGTCTGGGCTCAATCACTCTCTCTGTAGGACCTGCCCCTGACTGCTAAGGAGAAAGCAAGCAAGCAAGCTCGGGTGGGTGGCTGTGCTGGGCATAGAGAGGCAAGGGGGGTTTTGCTGCCCTCAGTTCTGGGATGTCAGCAGACAGCCTCTAGCACTCAGCCCCTTCAGGAGTTGCCTCACCTGTGGGCATGCATTCCAGGGATTGCCCACTTCCGATGACTGATGAAGGCAGAGAATTAAAAAAAAAAAAAGTGCAGCTATTTGGGCCCATTCAGGCCAACTCTAAGGGGTTATTTGCTCCAGCATGCCCCGTGGACTTGGCTGAGGCTGCTGGGCCTGCGTTGCAGCTGGACGTCTCCCTGTGCCCACTGCTGTTCCCTTTCTCTCCCTTCCAGAGATGTGGATCCCAGAGGAATTCCCTATTTAACATTCTGAGCCCTAAACTCTTTCTCAGAGTCTACTTCTTGGAGAACTTGAACTGCAACAGTTCAATTTATCTGTTTTCTTTTGGAGCAGGGGTGGGTAATTTTCTGTAAAGGGCCAGATAGTAAATATTTCAGCCCTTGCAGTCCAACCCTGCCTTTGTAGTGTGGAAGCAGCCATAGATAATATGTGGATAAATGAGCATGGCTGCGTTCCAATAAAACTTTATTTACAAAAAGAAGTGCTTGGCTGGATTTGGCCTGTGGATGTAGTTTGCCAGGGAATTACTGATTACTGAGAATTACTGATTCATTTCAGATGATTGGAGAATTCTGGTGAATTCCTGATTAATTTCTTCAAGCCCAATATTGCATAAGTTACAAAGAAGCTCATTATCATGTTGAATGCTGGATAAAGCGGTAAGATACACTCTTAACTAACAGCCCACAAATACAGTTTCAACATAGGACAGATTTATGATCTAATGCTATAAGGTACTTTTGGAGGTTGTCTTCTGCTCTAGGCAGAGCTGTTCCCCTTTAGCCTGGTTCATTAGCGACTTGGCATCCCCTTCTCAGGATCCATGGAGATGGCGAAAAAAGACTCCCAGAGGGAAGAGTGAGGGAAGGAAATGACCACGGCCTCTGCCAGCACTTTTGCATATTATTTCGCTTTCTTCACACAAGCTGTGGGTATTTGTGTCATCGTTTTGCATAGGAAGAGATTGCCTCAGAGAAGGTAAGGGGGCTGCTCTCTGGGGCTTGTACATAGTGGAACTGATTTTAAATCCAGGTATGTGGGACTTGAGAGACCATGCCCTTTCCACTCCCCCAGGCTGACCTGTCAGCTTGGCTTTGGATTGGAGAGAGTTCCTCTTTAAACCTGATCATTTCTGCCTGACAGGGCCTGGCACAAGAGCTGGATCCTGGACCAGCTTTCATGGCTTTGTTCCTGGGGTTCGTTGGAGGCTGAGTTTCCACATTCTTGCCATTAGCCAGCTCTGGGCCGAGGCATCTGATGAGCTGAGGCTTTTGGATGCCTGGGCCCGGCCGGGTGGTGCTGGCTTTGAAGTTCACTTTCAACCTTGCAGGTATGAGCATGGTGGGGGCCCCGCTCTAAGCCCCGTCACCTTCCTTCTGTCAGGCAACTGTCATCACCCCACAGGGCTTTTCTTCACAGCCTGTTGTCAGGACGCTGGCCAACTCCTTGGGAAGGTGAGAGAGGAAATTAGAAGGCTGAAAGCTGGGGGAATCCTGCCATCATTACGCTCTTACCTTAGGACTGGTGGAAATAACACCGGTCTGGCACCTGGAGAGCTGGCTGGAGCCCAGCGGCGTGGTCCGGGGTGGGCTCTGTAATGTCGTTGAACTGCTTTCTCACCCATGTAAGAAGGATAGATGTTCTAGCTTGCCTACCTACTGCATGGCGCAGTCGTAGGGGATCAACCTGAGTGACACGGGAGAGAAAGCACCTGGAGAAGAAGGCAGGGCATAGTCCAGTGGTTCTCACACGTCAGTGGATGTTAGAACCACTCGGAGGGCTTGTTAAAACAAGAGTCCTGGGGCCACTATCAGAGTCTAACTCAGTAGACCTGGGGCGGGGCCTGGAACTTTGCATTTCTAACAAGGTCCTTACTTATCCTCTAAGATCCTTTCCAAATTTCTTTTCCATGAAGCCTTGCTTAGGTAGCATAGCTCCGGCTGGAAATGTCCTTTGCTCAGTCAAATCAGACTTTCTAAATACTGGAAGAATATTCCTCAAGTTTTTGTGCTGGTCACTAGTTTAGCAACTATAGACACGAAGCACTTTCAACTTAATCTACATTATTGACATGCTCTGCACTATTTCCTTAAACCCTGGCAATCAATCAATGGATAAGTCAGGCTTTGATTTGCAGAGCTTGTCAATTTTTGTGATGAAAGTACTTCCACTCTCTTAATTTCAAGCTCCCAGAGTAATACCACTAACTACAGAGCTGGGAAGAGATGCATAGCAGCCTCCCTCTCTATACTTTTCCCCCAGGCACATACAATAGATGGAAACAAACTAGTGACTATACATTTATTAGGAAGTGAAGGGTTTTGAGTATTTATTACCTTCTCGAATATTATTGATTTGTTCATAAGTTTGCATGATTTAACTATTAATAATGGCTGTGTGTAACACCTGGTTTGTTCAATTCCTGAAAGTTGAATAAGTGGTTCTCATGAAGTTCTTGTTAGCACACTGCTGGACGAATTTGTATAGATCTGCAGAAGTTAGGACTTTTTTGGTTGCTAGTCATAAAAGCTTAACCTAAATTGCCAAGAGGGATTATTTTGCCTCACAAAATTTAAAGCACGTAGAAGGGTAAGGTTGGTCTGGCTTCAGGCCAGGTGTCCTTAGGACCTGTTCTCTCTTTCTGTCAGCTTTTCTGTCCTCTATGTGCTGTCAAGATGCCTGCCTACTGCTCAGGCCTCATTGTCCGAGGTTTCAGTCATCCAGAGAAGGTGTAAGGGCTTGGCTTCTTTGGTTCTGACTATGCTCTTCGTTTGGCTCTGAACCAGGCTCCTGAGAGGGGGAAGTGTGAGGCCTGCTGATACAGTCTGAGTTGTTTTCCTTCACCATCAGTCCATATGTTGAAACTTTAACTTTTAGTATGATGGTATTTGGAGATAGGGGCCTTTGGGATGTAGTTAAATTTAGATGTGGCTATGAGGATATGGTCTTCATGATGCAATTAGTGCCTTTATAAGAGGAGACCAGAAGGCTTCCTCTTTCTGCCATGTAAGGATGTAGTGAGAAGGCAGCCATCTATAAGCCAAGAGGAGAAGCATCATGGGGAACCAAATTGACTGGCATCTTGATCATGGGCTTCCCTGCCTGCAGACTGTAAGAAATAAGTTCTCATTGCTTAAGCCACTCAATCTATGGTATTTTGTTAAGGAACCCCAGACTGGATGAGACTGTCCTTCACCAGGCTTGCCCCGGCAGTTTCACCCAAGCACCTGGACTGAGTGGAGAGGGCTTTCCTCCGAGGAAATTCCAGGTATCATTACTGGAAGGGTGTTTGGAAGCAGACAGCCAAGCAAATACCCATTATAAATTCTCTCTCTCTCTGGACAGAAAGAATAATTTCTTGGCTCAGAGGGTTCAGGTATCAGGGTAGCTTTTTTTGGAAAAATGATTGGATTACTCTTTTTGTGTATAAGTGGGAAAAATGGGAAAGGAAAGGATGGAAACCTGAGAGGGAGCCACATTCTAGTAGCTCCGTGATTTGCTGGCTTACCTTTGATGGATTTAGGGCAGGCCACTGGAGAATGTGTCTTTTTGGCATGTGGATTATTTCAAATTGGACAATCAAGGCCTGAAAGACTCAGGAAGAGCTTTTTATGTTTCCTTTAACTGCCTAAAAGAATTCAGCTGGGGAGTCTGGTTCCAGAGAGGGCTATCGCCAGAGATAACCACGATGAGTCTGGGCTAGGTGTGGTAGGCTAGGCAGAGTTTGGAGGGATTGTTTTTTAGGATCCCTCTCTCTGTTCCATTGTCTCTCGTGGCAAAATAATTTTTTTTTTTTTTATTACCAAACATTGCTCATCATCTTCGCGTGGATTGTCTTCCTTCCTTTTGAAGCCCAAGATCCCTTCCCCTTTCTCCTTAGTTCAGGATGATATATAAACCTCAATTGTTCACCTGTCTTTTAGCCTCATAGCTTCAGGGTTCCTGTATATAGAAAATGAAATGTATTTGTTTTTTCTCCTGTTAATCTGTCTTATCTCAATTTAATTATTAGACTAGCCAAAGAATCTAGAAGGGAAAAAAAAAAAAAGGGAAATTGTTCCTCTCGTACACCTCCCCCCAGGGGAAACTGGCAAGATGTTTGTGGCATAAAGGACTACTGAGAATTTTGTTCCATGAGTCCCAGGGTTCAGACTTTAGCTACTTAGGTGAGCAGATTGTGCCCAGGAGTGGAAGCTCTAAAAAGAAGTATCTTCACTGGGGGAGTATCTTGCTGATACTAGGAGCATCTTGCTGGGGGTTTGAATTCTGAAATGACCAGCCATCACAACAGTCCTAAAGACCTATCACTATTGGGTCCTTAAATTTGATGTGTGAAGTTATGTAGGTGCCCAGAAAGATGAGTGCAATGTGAAGGTCACAGACAATATCTCTACTAGGCAATTTTGGAAGGGAAAGAGCTGGGGTGGGCAGTGGGCAGGTATGGATGCCGCCTTTTATATGAGCTCTAAGGAGGAAAATAGAGAGAAACTCTGAATGGAACCAGATGTTGGTCTATCTGTTCCAGCCTAACAGCTTGCTTTTTCAGGGTCAGTCAGGGCCATGGGTACAGGAAAGAATGCCAGGCTTTCTGGCCAGCAGCAACTCCAAAATTCTCTCTATCCCTGGAGGTCAACAAGACATTGAACTGGGGTTAACTCTGTATTTTGGGGTTTTTATACAGTACAGTGTGGCCAGGAGAAACCTGCCATATGCCTATAGGATCTACACTACTGTGAGAATCTCCTGTATATGCTGGGCACTGTGCCAGATGTTATTATACACACATAGCATCTCGTCTGATTCCCTCAACTGCTCTGTATTACAGTCAGTTGTCTTCAATTGCAGAAGAGGAAGAAGGCTCAGAGACCACAGTTCCATAGGCAGTAAGTGGCATTGCTAAGCTCTAACCCAGATCTTTCTGACTTTAATGGTAGTGTTGATTTCCTCCCTGTGATGATGAGCTGTAGGTGTAGCAGCCTTCGGTTGAGCACTGATCATAAACGCAATCATCACTTCAGCTGTTCTTGTGGGCAGGGTTGTGTCTCACTCACAATCATACCCTCAGTGGCTAGTGGTGAAAGTTATGAAAACACAGGATTACGTATACTTTTCCTTTTTAAAAATTTTTAAATTTTAAATTTTATTTTTTTTAAGATTTTTCAAAATTTATTTACTTGACAGAGAGATAGAGAGAGCACAAGTAGGCAGCGTGGCAGGCAGAGGGAGCCTGATGCAGGGCTTGCTCCCAGGACCCTGGCAGGCACTTAACTGACTGAGACACCCAGGCACCCCTACATACACCTTTCTTCCAAGATCAGACGAGATCGGGAGTGTTCAGGGTGGTATGGCCATAGATATATATACCTTTCTTAATGACCGTTGGCATAGGCATTTAAAAAATTCCACTTTAGAAAAGAGGAAACTGAACCTCAGAGAATTTAGACACTTTTTCTAAGTTCTCAGAGACTGTTATTCAAGCTCACATCTGTGTGAATTCAAAACTGATGATCTTTATACTCCTTGATATGTCTCCCCATTGACCTGCCCTGTGCTACTTCGTTTCTTTCCCCACTGGGTAGAAGCAAGCCAAATGTGCATGGGGAGAGGACGGCAGTGCTGGTTGCATGTGCATCACTTTGGCATTGAGAGAAACCAAGAAATAGACCAGCAAGCTGGAGGCAGGCTCGGGCCCTACTCTTCTTTCAGTTGGAGTATCTGCTTTATTTATTCCAATTTCTTTCTTAAGATTTCATTTTTTCCCTCCTGAATAAGAGATTTCTTTTTCTACCCTCAGGAGCAGCAAATATTTCATGTACAGAAAATTATTCAGAGGCATCTTTGGTTTATTTATTTATTTATTTTAAAAGATTGGATTTACTTATTTGACAGAGAGGGAGCAAGAACAACCAAGGGGAGCAACAGGCAGAGGGAGAAGCAGGTTTCCCACGGAGCAGGGAGCCCGATGTAGGGCTTGACCCCAGCTCTCGGAGTCATGACCTGAGCCGAAGGCACACATTATACTGACCCACCCTGTTGCCCCCATCTTTCGTTTTGAAAGGTTAACCTTTCATTTATTAAAGTTATAAATTCAGAAGCCTAGTTTTTCCTTAAAGTTCAATTTACAAATCTTATTATTCTATCTACAAGTTTAGTAAATGTCAATTACTTTTAAGGAAACCTTTGCTTAATAATTGGACCCATTTAAAGACTTATATATGTCTAAGCTATGAGATGAATATTTTAATTTCATTTGAATTCCATCAATATCTTGACAAAATAAGCTTTCTCAACTTCTAGGTAACTCTTACAAATTAAAAATTATAAACTTACATAGATAGTGATTCTTAAGTACTCTTTTTTTTTTTTTTAAGATTTTATTTATTTGGCAGAGAGAAACACAGCCAGAGAGGGAACACAAGGAGGGGGAGTGAGAGAGGGAGAAGCAGGCTTCCCACCGAGCAGGGAGCCTGATGTGGGAGCCCGATGTGGGACTCGATCCCAGGTCTCCAGGATCACAACCTGAGCCGAAGGCAGTTGCTTAACCAACTGAGCCACCCAGGCGCCCCGATTCTTAAGTACTCTTAACAGTTCCAACACTGCACATAACCTTAGAAAGATCACACTTAAATATACAAGTTAAAATTACTCAGACATTTCAAATTAGATTTTTTAGTGCAAGCATATTTTATAATAGGCCAAACAACTTCTTTTGATTATTACAAATACTTATACTACTAAATAGGCACAGACTTCTTTTTTTTTTTGACTTATTCTTAATACATAAATATTAATGCTCTTTTTTGTTTTTAAATATTAATGTTCTAAGTGTGATTCTCTTAAACATTTCTATTTTTAATTCTAAATTTTCCCAGAGTTGAAAAGATTCTTATCCACTAAGGAAACAATAATGCCATCCCAAGCAGTTTGGGGGGAATTCAGAGGTTTTAGCTAGGACTGTAGCCTGGATTTATGCCTGCTACTATTTGTAGCCCAAACCTGGACTTCATCCTCTTCCAGGTGGTCGGGCTGCATACAGGGCTGCACGAGCTTGTACGCCTCAGGGCTGCTTACCATGGTATCACTCCTGCTTACCCTCATTTTATTCCCCTAAGCCCTTTCCCAGACTACTCATGGAAGCCTGCAACTGACTCAGGCTGTCACATGACTTGATTTTGCTTTCCTTTGTCTAGGATGTATTAATTTCTTTTCCTTCTAGCTCCAGTGACTTTTGACTTTGATGGAATTCTATCTTCTTCCCATATTCTTCCTGACCAGTAGGACCACACAATCCATACAGTTATTAAAATGATACCTGATTACATCCTGTGAATCTCACAGCTTCTAAGTCAGAATGCCTGACAGTTTTACAAAGACGTCTATTGTTTAAAAGGGTGTTTTAAAACATAACACTAGTGGATTCCTCAAGGTTTAGAAGAAAGAACAAATATTTTGGGAGCACCTGCTATGAGCCAAGTACTTTATGTACATTATTGTATTTGTTCTTTTTTTAATCCCCATATTCAAATGAGAAAGCTGAGTTCACCATGTTTGAAGTTTCTCAAGGCCAAATGACCAATAAATGGTAGAATTAGGACTAGATTTTGGACTATTTTGCAAAGTTCAGGATGCTTCCACTATACTACTTTTCAGGTTTTGAAGATTTTATTACCTGGCTCTCTGAACAATAGTCTCCTCACCTCTGCACCTTGATGACCAAAACCTTCTAGTGTAAATCTCATCTTCCCAGACAACCACAAGGCTTAAAAGCAGTATCTGTTCCCCTCCCCCTCACACTCCTTAAACCACCAAGATTAAGGTTAAGATTTAAGATTTCCAAAGATTTTCATGACAGCCGAAAATTACGGGCAAGCTGTAAGACACATACAGCCACAGCCTTGGGCCAATGTCCCCGAGTCCTGAGGGGTTGGCATAATCCACTCCCCCCCTCAGTTTAAGGTGATGGGGTTCAAGGTTGGTGGCTGCAGAAGGTGTCTCTTTGGCATGTTGGTTATTTTGAGCTGAAGACAATCAAGGCCCAGCAGACTCAAGACCTATTACCTCCCCCTTAAGAGTCTGAAAGAATTCAAAAAGGAATTCTGTGATAGGAGAGAGCTATTACCAAAGATATATATATATATAAGCAGG
Source organism: Spilogale gracilis (assembly GCA_004023965.1). NCBI lineage: Eukaryota > Metazoa > Chordata > Mammalia > Carnivora > Mephitidae > Spilogale > Spilogale gracilis. The sequence continues at coordinate 8,371 of PITA01035485.1, forward strand.
AGAAAGACTTCTCCATATGGTATGGCAAACATTTGTTTACCAAACATTTGTTCTTCCCATTTTCCTGTGAATTGTCTTCCTCCCCTTTGCAGTCCCAGACCTCTATTTCCTTCCCTTCTCCTACTTGGGATGGCATATAAGCCTCAGCTACCTGTCAGGGGAGAGAGCCTCTCATCTTTGTGGAGCTCCCATAGGTACATAATTAGAGTTGTTTTTCTCCTGTTAATGTTTTATGTCAAGTTAATTATTAGATCAGCCAAAAATTTTGGAAAGAAAGAAAGAAAGAAAAGTATTTCTCCCCTGCAGTTTTGGTGCCCAACCTAGGGCTGTCCAGGGGCTGGCCAGTGCTCACTTCAAAGCTGCTAAAAGGGAGAGATCCTGGGACCTCTGACAGAAGCTGGCAGAAGTTAAGAGTTCTTACTGGGTCAGTCTCCAGGATCTCTGTCTGCCAGGTCTGTTGAAAGTGAAAAAGGTGAGGATCCTTTTCTTTTTCTAAATTTAGATTAGCAGAAAATATTTGTGTGAACTAGTTACTTGAGTATAGCAACTCTGGTAAAGATTTGTTGTGAGTACTCTTGATTTCTGTTGATCATGTTCCTCCCAGAAATGATATGGGGGTTTTTTTGTTTTTGTTTTTGTTTTTTTTGTTTTGTTTTGTTTTGTTTCCTTTGTCTTTTGTGTCATTTGTCGAGAGGAATAACCAGAGGGTAGAGTACAGGCATAGGTCCTATAAGTGTGTTGTCTGAGCTGGCCTCGTAAGTTCGTGGTTCTCACCCAAAGGGCATCTGTTTAGATGAATCTTGCTGTGGGTCCCCTCTGTAAAAACCAGCTGAGTTTTTCCCTTTTGTCTTGTTCTATGTCTTGAGAGTTTTGCTTTGTGATGGGGGGAATATTCTCTGTGGCCTCTCCCATCTGAGAGTGAACATACAGGCATGTGTCTGGGGGCCCGTAAGTGCACTGTGGTTCTGGGACATCAAGTCACCAACAAGAGTTGTTCAGCTATGTCATCTCTCAGGGGAATTTGTCTTGAGGGGTCCCAGTCCACACCGGCTTTTGTTGTCTCAACCTCTGTTGTCTTGTCAGTGGTGGAAAAGTCCCGTTTCGGTAGCGCCTGCCTGGTGTCACAGATCAGGTGGTCTGTACTTGAAGGTGTTGAAAATGAACCTCTGCTGGGGCCAAGTACGACTCGGAGACAGAGTTTAGGATAGAGAGGGGCGATAGCATTATTGCTTAGCTGGGCAAAGGAGGCTGCGACAGGCTTTGGCCTTCAAAACCTTCAAGCCCTCCGAGAGGAAGGGGCTAGGGAGCTGTATAGGGAAATACAGGTTCCAGCTGGTTTTGACAGGAATTGTGTATGTGCTTCCAGCGTCCTTCCTCCTATCTTTAGAGTGGTCTGAGGTTCCTGAAATAAAAGGCTAAGAACGGAGGAGGAGAGGTTTGCAGAAGAGAGGAGAATGATTACTTTAAAAAAAATCAGGCTTCCCTGAAGCGTTAGCGCAGCCATTTTGAATTTTATTCAACTTTGTTTATTTTTTCAATTAAAGTTTTATTATTTATCTATCTATCTATTTATTTATTTATTGTATCGACTTTTAAAAAAAGAGGTTTCAAAGGTGTCTCACGTTCCCAAGAAACTGTTTTCTCTACACAATTCTTATCGCGGGTGACAACAAGGCCTCAGTTTCTTAGGCTAACTCCAGGAGTGGACTTTCTGGATCTTGTGAGGACTGCATGTCTTGCACTCTCTTGTGGGACACCTCCTGTGCCCCTGGTTAAGCCATTAAAAGGTTAGTGGTTTGAGTTGCTATTGAGATTAATAAACTCATCAATGAACAGGGAATGGTTTTTTTAAGACTTTATTTCTTATTTGAGTATGTGTGTGTGTGGGGGGGAGGGAGGGGCAGACTCCCCGCTGAGCAAGGACCCTTGTTGCAGGGCTCCATCCCAGGACCCTGAGATCATGACCTGAGTGGAAGGCAGACACTTAACCCACTGAGCCACCCAGGTGCCCTGGAATGGATCTTTTAAATTGAGGAAGCTTTTATATTTGAAAAAACAAAAAAATTCTTGGGGCGCTGGGTGGCTCAGTGGTTAGGC
>PITA01035486.1:0-10469 GCA_004023965.1 Spilogale gracilis
AGGCAGAGCCCCCCCAGGCAGGGTCTCCCCCAGGCAGAGTCCCCTCAGGCATGCCCCCCCCCAGCCAGAGCCCCTCCCAGGCAGCGTCTCCCTAGGCAGAGGCCCCGCAGGCAGAGCCCCCCCAGGCAGGGTCAGGAAGCTGAGGGAGGTGGCAGGCTGTCTGCACACGTGGCCGAGGACACCATGCTCCTGCAACACTCGGCAGCGTGACTGGCAGTCCCCGTCAAGGATGCAGGTGCACAGGGGCACTCCGTCCCCAAGGACAAGACGGGACCACGGGCTGCAGGCTCCTCACAGCCCTTCAGGAATGCAGCCCTCCCAGCCCTGACACTAGTCCCCCCAGCCCCCACCTGCTCCCGGCTATGGGTGACTCAAAGTAGAGATGAGGGTGTGCCAGGGGAAGGGGGACAGGAGGGACGTGGGTGGGCGCCTGGCCTCTCGCCAGCTGCCAGGAGCGACAGCAAGGCTGTCACGGGCAGAAGGACGCCCGCGAGGCACCGGTGCAGGCGGGGGAGGGACAGGAGGCGGAGACAGGCCCACCTGGCAGGAGGAACTGCCAGCTGCACCCCCGCAAGACACCCCTCATGCAGAGGCTTGGCCTGGGACAAGTGAGGCCACCTCTTGGGAAAAATCAGCAGTTGTGCTGGATGGAATATGAGATCCCACACAGAGAACCCACACAGCCCAGCAGGCAGTGGGGGTTGAGGGTGGCCGTGGGATGCCCGCAGACCCCTGGGATGGGATGGGTGGGCTGTGCTTACTGGGGAGCCCTGCCAGCACCAGGGGCACCATCGGCTCCCCCCCCTGTCTGCCGGATGACCCAGGGACACATGGACGGCAGAGGGCTCGGGCCTGGGGCAGGGAGGCTGGCACACGTCAGGAAGCCAGCTGAGGTCACAGGCCATGGCACTTTGCTGCCTAGGATGCACCACCCAGCCCAGCAGCTCCTAGACAGACAGAGCCCACAGGATCGGTGCCAAGGTCAGGCCCCTGCCCAGGGTCACCATCCACTTCTGCATGGACAAACATGAGGGCCCACTGAGGCCCCGGGAGAGGAGGACGGCCAGCCCTTGGGTGATGGGGTGTGGGAGTGTATGCGCCGCCTGGCCCCAGAGGGTGACATGGACCAAAACTGGGGCATCTGGTGGCATGGAGTGGTGGGCAAAGCCATGGGACAGACTCCTCAGCCTTGGGGGCGATGCACCAGCCAGAGACAGAGCACCCTGCCCCAGGAGGAGGCCAGGTGCTGACCATCTCAGAGAACTTGGGGGGAGCCAGGCCCCTCATCCCATCCTGCACCCAGCTATAGGCTACACAGGGCCTGGGGCTGCTCAGGCTCCTGCTCCCTCCAGGCTAAACCAGCAGGGAAGCCCAACCAGGATCATCAAGCTGGAGGACTGCCTACGTGCCAGGCTCTGGTGGCCACGGGGACCCTGGACCAGCCAAGCCTTGCTCTGAGTGTGTCTCCCATGTGCAAAAAGGGTAGGGAGATTCCAGAGAGGGGATGTGACAGACAGGAGACCCCAGCCCCCAGTCCTGCCCCCACCTCCATCCCCCCACTCCCAGCCTGCCCTGCAGAGCTGAGCACTTGGCCTGTTTCCCTGCTTCCCTCCTCCAGCCCCAGCCCCCGAGACTGCAGACACTGGCAGGTGTCCCCGCTCCCCTCACCGGGGGCTTCAGCACCAGCGCACCCAGGCGAGAACCTGTTGCCTCAGGAGACCCACTGCACTGGGCCCTGGGAGGTCACTCAGAGGTCCCTCCCCCTCTTTCTCACCCATCTCCATGTCTGCACCATCACACGGCAAGAGGGAGCCTTCTAGAATCCCAGGAGGCTCACCGATACCCACATCACCCATCACCCCTGGGCCATACCATCTAGCATCACCCCTGTAACTCTCAGAATCCCCAGGAACAGAGCTAGGGAAACCAGGCTGGCCCCCCTGCGGCTCTGAGCTGCTGGATGCCCTGGACATTCACATCTGCAAGGTCATAGGGAGCGGGATGGAAGGAGTGGCCTGGGGAAGGAGTAGGTCAGGGAAGATACCTGTTCACAGTGAGGGCGCCCACCTCAGCTCTGTCCTACTAACAGTGTCCGGTCTGGGCGCCAGGCCACCTGGGACTAGCGCCTGCCACATTCTCTGCACAGGCCCCCAAAGCTGCCAAGAGCTCCTGTGCAAGGTAGGGCTGTGATGACCATTGCCCCAATTCTGAGATGGAGTGCAGGGCACGGGGGGCTGGGGGAGTGGGGCTGGGCTGCCTCAGGGGGACTGGCACCAGAGCCCACGTGTGGGCAGCATGGGGGGAGGTCTCAACCAGCCCATGGTGCTTCCTGTGGGGCACCCCGTCCTGCTCCCGGCGCCCCGGGGTGTCGGCAGAGCAAAGAAGATGAAAAGATCCCCCTGTGCGGACTTCTGTATGAGTTTTGTTTTAAAAAGGCAACTTGGCAACCAGTAATTTCCGTGCCAGCGTCAGGCAGCTAGCCCACCCCACAAGGGTGTCTGTGCCATCCTGCAGCTGCCACAGGGACAAAGACAGCACCAGGCCCTCCCCGCACGGCAGCACCCAGGCCTCTGAGCTGTCTGCAGGCCCTGTAGGACTGGGTGGCAGCTGGGCCCCGGGAGCCCTCCCTCCCCGACTTCAGCTGGCCTTCCCTGGCCGGAGGCCTTCCTGGCTCCCCTCTTGGGCCCAGAGCCATCACCCAAGGTGAGGTGCAGCTCGGCTCGGAAACACGGCCTGAACGTGAGGCCCCTACTATGCTGCCGCCTCATCCAGTGCAACCTGGCTTCCAGAGAAGGTCCCCCAGCCCCATGGCCACCTCCCAGGCACACCAGGAGCGGGGGGGGGGGGCGCTACTCCCTGACACAGAGCAATCATTCACGGATGCTGACCGCATCTGCTGTGGGGACCAGGGGCTTCAGTCTTTCGTCACTCCCTAGTGCCTGCCTCCTGCAGCCCAGGCTGCTCCCACGTCCCCAAGTGCACCCCGTGCAGCCCTCCCTGGGCTCCGAGCCTGGGCAGCAAAGGCTGCTGTCTGTCTCAGCTGTCCAGCAACTGGGTCCTGTGTTACTGGGTCATGCCTGTCACCCAGGGCAGGACTTCCACCCTCACCAGTGGTGACTATCCTCTGGACTCCTCAGTCTTGTCAGCTGGAAGACCACCACCTTCCAGGACAGCAGGGTGTGGTGATGGGAGATCCCAGGGGCTGCCTCCTCTCCAGCTTCCTTCCCCAGCCCCAGTCCTTCCCTAGGTCCTACTGGGTAGGGTCCCGGCCCAGCCCACCCCTAGGCAGCACCCTTGATGCGGCCTCAGGAGCACGCCTAGGCCATGCTCTTGGCGGTGAGCAGAGACCACATGCCTTCCTTGCATGGGCATGCCCCCGATGGTGCAGGGCTCACCTGTCACAGTCCTACTCAAAGAAGACACCCAGACCCCACAAGACCCCAGGACTTGCTGAGCAAGAGGTCTGGGGCCAGAACCCAGGTCCTCAGACCTTGAGCTGCCCCTCTGAGTCTGCACTCACCTCCAGGGGACTCTTGGTGCATGTGGGGGCAGGCGGGGCTACTGGGAAGGGTCCCTTCAGATTTGGAGGACAGGGCTGATGAACGCACCACACAGAGTGCAGGAGTTCACGGACATTCCCTCTTGATGATCCTCCCAATCATCCCAGGCCAGTCCACCTTTGGAGGGCCAGCTGCCCCCTCACCCCCGCCGCCCCCATACCCCATTGGGGTGGGGGACACTGTGGCTTCCTGAGCCCTGGGAGTGGAAGCACTGATACCACTCAGACCTCCAAGCCCCAAAGCCCCCAGGACCGACTCTGCCTTCAAAAACACCACCCTACTCCAGAGTCACCCGAACCCCAGGGGGCCATGCCCTCCACCTCACCTGTGAGCCCACCAGGACCCCCACTGGCCTGGCCTCTGCTCCTTCTCTGCCCTTGACCCTCCCCTCCAACCCCATTTTCAGGAGTTTTGATTTTAGCCTATCTGGTTGATGAATTAATCACAAAAACCTATTCTTTCAACAGCTCTGTTTACTTCTAACTGATAAAACACAAAATGCCCAGTTAAATTTGAGTTTCAGATAACCAACAAGAATTTTTTAGTTTAAGTTTGTTGCAAATATAGAGGAACAAACCCTTTTCTGGTGTAAATATAGCCCATTAGGTTTGGGCCTTATTTGTATTTGAAATCCACAGGTGATGGCTACACCTGGCAGCCCTAGCCTGTTCCCTCCTTGCTCTTCCTCCTCCTCTGACCTGGGATGAGGGTCCTCCAAGAACAGAGAGCCCAGAGCCTGGGCTGGGGAGTGGGAGGGCGCAGAGGGAGAGGCCCCCATTCCCACACCCTTCAAGTCCCCGCGGGCCCCCTCCCACTGCCCAGGGAGGGCAGAGTGGACTAAAAGTTGGTTGAGGGTCTGGGGCATACTTATCCTAAAAAATCACTGCTTATCTGGAATTGGGAGCGGACACTGTAAGACCCTTGCTGAGCCCTGGGTGGGCGCTGCGAGCAGCCAGGGAGGAGCCTCTGAGTGGAGCGGCGCCGGGAAGCGGAAAGGAGTGCGGAGAGCAGGAGACAGGAGTGGGCAGGAGGGAGGAACAGAGGGAGGGGAGGGGTTCTGGGCGGGAGTGGACCGTTTGAAGGGGGTTGGGGTGGAGGGGTGTGGACAAGAGGAGAAGGCAAGGAGGTGAACTGACAGTGGGTAGGAGAGGCGACAGCCAGGATGGATCCCCACCTGGGAGCGCAGGGGCGGCAAAGGGAGGGAGGGGCGCCGGCCGCGCATGCTCAGCCGGCCCTGCAATGCGGCGCTGCGTCCTCCATTAACCCAGTTCTCAGAGCCCGGAGCCCCGGTCGTCTTCCCCGCTATGGGTCATGGGGGCCCCCCCGCAGCGGCAAAACCTGGGCCCGGGCTGTGCGAAGGGGGCCGGTTCAGGTTTCTCTGGGGAGAGGGGGTCAGGCTCGCTCCTCCCCCTCCCACTTTCACGCAGGGGTGCCCTAAGGCACAAGGGGCCACACAGTCCCTAAGGAAAGGGGTTCCCCAGGTGCCCCCGGAAGGGAGCTGGGCGTGAGCTGGGCATCAGGTTGGAGAGTCATAGGAGGCTCACAGGTGAGGCGTCATCTCACCTGTCACTCAGTCCCCTCTTGTAAAGGTTGCTCCCCCATGAAGTGAACCCCACTTGTGAGCCCAACTGACCTCACTGGTGAGGTCAGCCCCACCTGTGACCTATGACATCGGCCTCTCACCACTGAGGTCAGCCCCATGCGGGACGCCCACGGCCCCCCAGCTGGGTGAACCCTAAAGCTGCCCTTGCCGCAGGCTCTACTCAGCACAGCTCTGGGAACCTGAGCAAGTCTCTGTACTTCTGTAGGACTCAGTTCCCTCATCTGTGAAACGGGGTTTCCGCCTGACCACAGAGGGTGAGGAAGGTCACCAGTGCTGCTGAAAGGCAGGGCATGATAGTGGCCCCAGCCCCTCTCCTCGGCAGCTTCTTCCTCCCCCATGTTTAGCCTCCGGTGCTTGGGGCTCATGCCTGCAGCATGCCCTCCAAAGGTGGCAAAACTGCCCCCAATGAGCTGGGAGAGGAAGGCACGCAACAAGATGTGGTTTGAAGACTTGAGTGCCCAGCGACCTCCTTACCCCAGCCAATTAGTTTCCCTCGAACTGCTTCTGTGAACAGTACTTCAGTAATCTAGGTCTGTTCACATGCCCCAGAGCCCCTCCTTGATGATACAGGAAGCATTACAGCTGTAGCCCCTAGAGCCCATGGCATCCACGGGGCCACCCGCAGTATCCTGGCGGCCCCAGGAGCACCCGTTACCGCGTGGGGCAGCTGATGTGTGTCCAGGGCTGGCGTGCTCTTCCTGACTGCTACGTGTGGCCGGCCGCTTCTCTATCATCAGAAGCCTCAAAGGAGCCAGGCTGCTGTTCCCTACGGGTCAGTGGGGGTCCCCTCCACAGTGCACTGGACTTGGCAACAGGTGCACATGACGGTGGGGGACAAGGGCTCTGCATCTGCACTTCCCACCACTCCTCTTTCTAAGGCACTTGCCCTGGGACCCTCCTTCCCACCGTGGGCCCCTCTCCATCCCTCCTCCCCGAACAACAGTGGGGCGCTGATCTCAGAAATGGGCTTCCTGACAAGGCAGCCAGTTTGGCGCATGCTACAGAACAGGCTGGAAGCCCTCGCTCAGGACACGTTCTGTGACCTGATGGGCTTTAGCTACAGAGTGGCCGCCAGGCTTCCCGACCACAGAATTGCGCCTCCCAAATGTTCAGGTGTCCGGACATCCCAGATGACCAGGGGCCTCCCTTCACAGACCCGGCCAAGCAGCCCAACCCTCTAGACACCTGTGGCCCCCGTCCCCACCCAGAAGCCTAACCCGACTCCAGCATTCACTCCAGGCATGTGTTCATCTCCTCCACACCATTTCTGCAGCATTCACCATCTGCCAGAATCTGGCCAGGAAGACATGGCGGTAAAGCAAGCGGATTCAGGCCCTGCCCACAGGGCCGCGAAGTCCAGCGGGGAAGACAGCCATAAAGTACAATGAGGGTGCTTGCATCCCAAATTCCACAGGCGGCTTAGGGCAGACCCATCTGAGGAAATGTCATCCATAGAACAACTGGGAGAAGCGTTTCCAGAGAGAACACACACGGGCAAAGACCCAGGGGTGTGAGGCACTGGACAAAGCCAAGGGCCTAAGGAGAGCTAGTGGGAGGGAGAAGATAGGGCCAGATGGTGCGCCAGGCCAGGGGAGAGCCTGAGGCCTATGGAAGCCAGCCCAGCAGCCCGACAGAGGCGCTGGAGGCAGGAAGGGCACAGAGCTGGTGGTGCCCTCCAGGAACAAGCCATTACTGGAGAAATGCCTCCAGGCTTGGGGGTTTCCAAGCGGTGTAGGAGGACCCAGGGCAGCTTCATGGAGGAGGGGGCCTGGAGCCTGTAGGCTGGGTTGGCCAGGAAGGGGAGCAAGGCGGAGAGGGGAGGTCTCGGGCATCACTGTGCCTGTAAGCCGCTCCTAAGCACCTTACTCCCTGCACAGCTGGGAACAACACTGCTTTCATCCCTGTTATGGCTGCAGACACTGAGGCATGGAGCGGGGGTGCCCCACCCCATCATTGGCCCAAACTCAACACAAAGGTGAGAGTCCATGCAGAGATTCTGTCCCCTCGGCCCTCCCACTCGTCCCCTCAGCTAGGAAAGCCAGGAGGGGATGGGGAGGGTCCAAGGACCCCGAGATCCCACACAGGGAGGTGACAAGTCATCTGCAGACTGCTCCTCCATCAGAGAAATGTGCTGAATGCCCATGCAAAATGACAGGGCCTCCAGGATGGACTGCGGGACAGGGGTGGGGAAGGGTACAGATGAAACAAAACTGGCTGAGAGTTAACAGCTGTTGAAGCTGGGGGATCGTTCTGTCACTTTCTATCTGGGGACGTTCGGAAATTTCCATAATAACGAGTTACACAGGAAACAAAAATGTCCCAGACCCCTGAGTTCTGGGCAGTGCAGAGAGGCCTGAGTGTGGAGGACAAAGCAGCATGGGCTCCTGAGGGAAGGCAGGATAGCTCAGGCCAGCCACTCTGGCCCCCCACAGGCCCTGCCCACAGCTCTGCTCCCGCCACACTTCCCAGGTTGTGTCTAGTGAGGACACAGACCAGAGCAGGGCTGAAAGGAGCCCCAGGCTCTGCACAGTTCCCCGGCCAGTGCACACTGGCAATAGCTCCAGGGGCCTGGCCTCGGGGCAGGAAGGGGTGAGGAGGGGAGCTCCTGCAGGGGCACAGTGAGCAGGTGGTACTCTCCCAACACACCTTCAACTTGAGCCTTCTGCTGGTCCTGACCCCCTACCCATAGAGCACTTGGGGGGTACCCATGGGGCAGGGGGGAAGGTACTGCAGAGGAGATGCATGATTCCCCAGAAACACCCACATCCCTTTCTGCTTGAGCCTCACAAACTCCTGTGCATCCCTCAAGACCCTCCTACTGCTCCATGCCCTCCCTGTGCTCACGCCCCACACGTGGAAGTTTACTCAGTGCCAGGCATGTGGGAGGGGCTCCTAGGGGACATTTTTCTAGGGGACATCTGAGGGGGGCCTCTTCCTCCTCCTCTCTTTGGCCTTAGGTACTCCACCCCTGCAGACATATCCTCCCAAACCATTGCCAGCCAGCACCCACCAGTGCCCCTACTCCCCAGCCAGCATCAGGGCCTGTGCATCAGGTGTCTGTGCATCAGGAAGTGCCCAGCAATGGCACCTCCCCCAGGCACACATGCCCTGGCTCATAGAGTCACCAGGAGATCCTCAGCATTTCCCCCTCCCGGCCCCCACTGCCAGGCCCACAGAGCCCAGGAAAGCCCACCCCCCTCCCCCTGGGGAGGGGGGTGGGCTGGCCAACAAGGGAAGGTTGGGAGCTCACGCTTCTGGGTCTTCCCAGAGCCTCCCTGCTCAGGCCCCCACAGGGGTAGCAAGCTCTGAGGACATGGGACTGACCCACCTGGGCCCTGCACGCCCCCCACTGCGAGCTGGGACCGGAGTGCCCATCCCCTAGAAACACTCAGGTCTTAAAAAAATCACACAGGGTGGGCTCGATGGCGGGCCCCCACAGGCCACTGGACTGACCTGCACACCCCACAGACCAGACCTCACATCTCAGGGGGGATTCAAGCCAGTGCTGCCTAAGCCCTCCACCTCTCAGGCCAGAGAAAGAGACTTTCAGCTCAGATTTGTGACTGGATGCTAACTGGGGTTCACCTGGCAGGTGAGCCAGCACCAGGCCGGGGGCCTAGCTCGACTCTCTCTGCCCAGTGGTCACCCGGCCTCCTCCTGACTGACCCTGGGGTCCCTTGGGGATGCTGGATCCCCACCCTGGATCCCATCCCTTCGCCGAGTGTACACTCAGAGTCACCTGCTCAGGGCAGCACCCCCACCAGAGAGAATACTGTTGGACCGCAAGAGGGCAGGGTTTTATCTGTGTGTCCAGCCTGGGCCATCACCCAGCAAGGGCTCCAGTGGGGCAAGGTGGGTGGGGTAAGGCCACGTGCTGGCTCCCACCCAGCACCACACTCAGCCCTGCAGGCCCAGAGCCCTGCCCCATGCCGGCAAACCGTTCCCTGGTGCGGAGGGCCTGGAGGGGTCATTCTGGCAGCCCCACAGCATCGGTCACTAGAAGTCTTCAGATCGCCGAGTATCCCCACCACCATCCCTCCATGAGCCCCCAGGCCGGAGTCAAGGAGTGACCCCTGATCTGAGGGGATGGGTTCCTCTCCCTGCTGCCAGCCCTACCTGGCTAGAGACACCATGCACGTCCTGCTCAGCTCTGGGCGTGCAGGAGCCCCCACCCCCCCGCCCCCCAAAAGCTGTGCCTACCTCTGGCCGACAGCTTCTTGGTGTTGATGATCTTGGCTGCATACTCATGGCCGGTACAGAGCTTGACACAGCGCCGGACCACAGAGAAAGCCCCCCTGGGGAGGAAATGGGGGACAGAGACAGAGAGGAAAACCTGTTAATCTCCATGTGAGCACCCAGCACCCGACCATCAAGCCCAGCGTGGGCAGAGATCTGTTTGGGGTAGGGCACCAGATGCTCCTGACGTGCATCCTGGGCACCTGCCAGACAGGGACTCCTTCCGCTGCCTGGGGGACACCCGGCTCCTGCCAGACTGCAGCCCTGCCATGCTTGCTGGACCATGGGCCTGCCTGGGGCCCTCCCAGCGTGCATCCTCTGGCTCTCTGCACCAAACTGTGAGGTCCAGCAAGTCTTCCCCAGAGCCACAGACTGGCTCAGCTCTAGGTTGTGCAGCCGGGAATCATCAAAGGTTTTAGAGGGAGGGAGAAGCACCGTGCCACTAAACTGCGCAGCTGGAGGATAGGGCCCCTCCCAGGTCCCTGTTAGAGCAGAAGCTACATGTCCCCCCACAGTGCTGGTGCTTCTGAGAGTGGGAGCTGGGCGGGGGGACCAGCGCAGAGGGCCCCAAGAGAAGCCTGGGAAAGCTGATTATGGCTGTGAGGCCATCACCAGAAGCCCTGCAGGCCAGTCACAGACACGGACCCCCTGAGAGGGGTGGGTGTGCCAGGGACCAGAGAGCAGGCCATGTGGATCCCATCGGAAGGTCCCGTGTGGTATTCCACTTGTCACCAGCACTGGTTTAATCTGATTTCCTAAGAATGTTAGGAATAGGAAATGTCTCAGGATGGGTCTTAGTCCAGCTGGGAGGCCACGGGGGACGGGCGAGCGCAAGTGGAGGCCACGTGGAGCTGAGCACGCGGGGCAGGCGGCAGCCCGTCCACCATGCGCCCTTGCCCTGTCTTCCTCCCAGAGGCCCCACAGGCACGGGCCTCCCGCCGTCTTCGCAGCCTGAGAAACCCACAGCTGCTCTTGGCAAGGGGACAGAGAACACTTGCCCCACGACAGCCCCCCTTCTTCCTGACTTTGTTTCTTGCAGCGTCAGGGCCCCCCACTCGAACCGTCCGTCA
>PITA01035487.1:0-10470 GCA_004023965.1 Spilogale gracilis
TCTAAAAACTGGAACTCAAATCGTGCCATCATCTGGGTGTGAAAGAGGAACTTAGGAGAGGGTGGGATCCTCCCAGTGTTTTAAAAATGATACAGAAATATCTATCTCAATGGCATTCTGTACAGATAGTGGATTACAAGTTCTAGTTCCTATGGCTGTTCTGTAATGATTTATAACATGAAATGTATGTAATTTCTCCTGATGACTAAAAGAACACACATTTGGTTTGAAGAGAGCCAGTGTACTCTGAAAGGCCACAATGAGCTTCCCAAACCCTTATGAGTTCGTTTTTACCACTACGTGCCGGTTTTTCACAAAGGAATCCTCAAACTCGGTAGATCTGCTCAACTTAATGACATGGGGCGGCTGCCATTGTGTTGGGTGTGACAGGCAAGGCGCTGTGCTAACACCGTGGCAACCTATTTACTCCACCTACAGTCCTAGGGGACACTTAGTCCAGAAAAAGGAAACCGAGTCTCAGAACAGTCATTCGCCAAGATCACCCATTTCTGAACTGGCTGAGCTAGAATTCAGATATTGGTCTGTCTGATTCTAAAGGCTTTTTAGCTCCTCTCCCATGAGGATGCCACGGGCTCTGTGCGGGCTCCTTTCACATTCCCTAAGCCCATTTCGTCATCACTTCTCTAACGTCCTCTACTTTTCCTATTCAGTGCTCCTCAGGTCAGATTCATGATGAGTATAAGCCACTTCTGAGATTGGTGGCAGGGCCTCTGAATGAAATCTGGAGAGCACAAAGCCTCAGGGCACATGGGCATGAGGTGGGGCCACGGCTGAGTCACAGAGCCAACTAAATTCTGAATGTTTTTATAATCTTTGTAACCACTGCCCAAGTAAAGATATAGAACCTTTTTCTTGGTCTAGAGGTCTAGAAATTACATATGTGTATTATATATATATACACACACACACACACATACACACACATATATATACACACATAAATGTATATATACACACACACATAAGTATATATACATAAATATATATATTTAATATATGTATAAATATATACATTTATATATATATTTTTATGTGTTTGTAAGTATAAATTTACCTTTATATTTAGCTTGGACTTCCATAAAAAATATCATAGACTGGGTGGTTTACAAATCTGACATTTATTTGTCACAGTTCTGAAGGCTGGGGAGTCCAAGGTCAAGGAACTGGAATATTTGGTGTGTGGTGACAACAGCTTTCTCATTCACAGATGGCTGCTTGTCACCAGGCACTCAGCTCACATTAGTGAGAGGAAGCAGGCTCTCCAGGGACTCGTTCTTGAGGGTGGAGACCTATGACCTCATCCAATCCTGATTACCTCCCAAAGCACCCCCCCATCCATTACACTGGGGGTAGGCTTTCAACATAGGCCTTTTGAGAGAACACCGGCGTTCTGTCTGTAACATAGATAGATAGATAGATAGATAGATAGATAGATAGATAGATAGATAGATAGATAGATGGATAGATGGATAGAGACATAGGTTGATCTCGATCTAGACAGCTAGATAGACCCATGCATCTCTCTCCATATATATGTAGTTAGGCAGTGTGGGCACTGGTTGGGCACGTGTGGGCACCCTGTCAAGAGGGGCAGCTTGGCGTCTCATGCAAGAGCTGAAGCTCCACGTCATCGGTGGAATGTCTTCTTTCCCAGGAAAAATCTCAGTTCTGTCTTGAGGTCTACCCAGATCATGGAGGATCTACTCATTTCCTGAAAGCCAACTGACTGTGGATGCTAGTCACTTTACAGTGGCGCTTAGTGCAGTGTTTGGTAGACAGGGATGCTAGCCGAGTTCAGTTGACTTTAACACCCCTGGCCTCTCTGCACTTTCTGGTGGGATCTGCCTGGGTTTGTTGTTGTGGTTGTTGTTGTTTTTGGACTTCAGATAAATGGAACCATGGAATTTACTGTCGTTTGTGCCTGAGTTTGTTCTGGAATGTGCTATTACTTTAGCAAAGTGCAAACTACTGCAGAGAAAGAATTTCACTGAGGCAATGTGAGTCGAAATCCTCAAATTTCGATCAATATACTTGTTAGGAAAAAGAGTGGAGTTCAATAAAGAGGAATTGTGTCAGTTTGTAAAGTGTAGAATCATTTGATTAAGATGTATAGCCCAAAGTTATGCACATAAATTATGATATGCAAAATACATGACTTTTATTTTGCATTCAGTTACATAACTTCTGTGCATGTGGGTCACATTATAACATATCGTAATATTATGTAATATTATGCAATCTTTAAAAAATAGCATTGCTAGTTCTGTTATAATCGACACTAGACAGAAATGTCAAACACCAGACTGTGCAGTTTAAAGTCAGAAATGTGCTGCCAGTCCTGATTAGAAAAATGTGTGTCTCTCGGGATCTATGCAGGAAACAGAAACCAAACCTGTAATCTGAACAGGGATACCTTCATATGATGGTAAGGTGTATAACTACTATTTAGTAGGGATAAAAAAAGAACTCTGAAGGTAACAGGAATTGCAGCTAAGGTGCAGACTCTCCCAACTAGATATGAATTTTATTTCAGAAGTAAGGTTCTTAAAGAAGGAAGCTCTGCATTTTGATGGGGAAGGTGGTTGCCCAAGTTTTTGGCTTCAGGAGTAGAAGAATCTAAGCTGGAAGAACAGTGGTCCTGTAGCGAGTAGCTGTTGAAGGAAAGGCTGGAGGTTTGGCGCCACCGTGTGGCTCTGAGAGAAAAGCCAGGAGAACCACCCGAATGCTGGGCAAGACATCTAGAAGCTACCCTGTGAGTCTTGGTTGGTCCTCCTCTGTATGCGCTGATCCTCTGGACCCTGGTTCTTGTTCCAGCACTTCCTTGATCTCCATTTTGACCCCTGCCAGTGCCTACCTTTTCTGTGTACTAGTTATTTTTCTTTTTTTAAAGTCTTTTAAAATAGATTTTATTAATTTATTTCACAAAGACCCCCGAGAGAGGCAAGCAGGGTAGTGGGAGAGGGGGAAGCAGGCTTCCTGCAGAGCCCTCCATCCCAGGACCCTGGGATCAGGACCTGAGCCACCTTAACGACTGAGCCACCCAGGTGCCCCCCCCAAAAGTCATTTTTTATTAGTTTTTCAAAGTACCAACTTTTCTTAGTTGATTTTCCCTAGTGCACATTTGTCTTCTATTAATTTCTGCTCTTACATGTATGATTTAGTTGCTTCTGCCTTCTCTTGTTGAATTTACTATTCTTCCTCTGGCTTCTTCGTTAACTAATTTTCCAAAATCAGCTAATTTTCAATCATTCTTCCTTTCTAATATAAGCATTTGAAGCTATAGTTTTCCCTCTAAACAACATCTGCAGTGTTAGCATATCACATTTTTATTACCGTCCAGTCCATAACATTTTAGACGTTTTACTGCGACATCCTGTCTATTGGGCAGGTCACGTGGGAAACACATTGCTTCATTTCTCAACAGTAAGGGGTTTTCTGGGGGCTCTTACTGGTGTTGATTTCCAGTGTCATTCCCCTGGTTTTCAGAGCACATGCTCAGTGTGACTCTAGTCTTCTGAAATTTGTTGGGACTTGAGCTGCTGGTTAGCAGGCAGCCTATTTTGGTGAAGTTTCCATTTGGAATGGAAAAGGATGTTTCTCTTGCCACTGGTGGGTATGCTGTTTCATACCGTTGCTGCCCCAGTGTCCTGCCTGGGGTCGTGCCTGCTTATTCCAGCTCTGTGAAATCCCTAAAATGGTTTCTGGATGTGTCTGTTTCTTCCTTTATCTTGAAGCTGCGCTATTACATGCAAACACTTTAGGATGTTTATATTGTCCTGATGAACTGGCCTTTCTAATTATTAAATGCTCATCTTTATTTTTGGTAGTAATTCCTCACTTGAAGCCTGCTTTGTGTTATTGTAACAGAGTGACACGGGGTTTTTGTTTGTTTGTTTTTTTGTTTTGTTTTGTTTTTTTCTGTGTTGTTTGCATGGCCGTTATTAATTATTCTGTCCTTTTCTATGTTAGTCTGTGTGTGCTTGGTGTCAACAGCATAGACTTGAGTCTGTGTTTATCTTTCAGTCTGACAATATTTACACTTAATTTCCTTTTGATTTGTCCACTTACCTTCAACATTGGTATCGTTGGATTTATGTTCACCATTTTCCTATTTTATTTCCATATTCTGCTCTTTTTTCCATGATTTCTCTCTCCTAGCTCTCTTTTGAATTATTTTAATTATTCCATTTTCTCCTCTGTTAGCTTTTTAATGATATCTATGTCATATCTCCCTATTAATTTTAATTGGTCTTATTTTTTTGGTGGTTGCTGCAGAGAGTTGGTACTTATTTTCTTTTGGATTAACTAATTTTTATAATTCCACCCTTCTACCAGCTTTTTAGTTAGGTATATCTGTTTATATCTGTTTCTGTATATGTATACATAGATATACATAATTACTTTAATTCAGTCTGTTAGTTACTCTAGAGAGTCAATATTTAGCCTATACCTAGAGTTGCCTGGCTTATATTATTTTTATTACTTGTAAACAATAAAACATTTGAAGACTTTACATTCTTTTATCATCCTCTGCAGTTGTTTGTGTTGCTGTGCTATGTTTTACTTCTAGGTGTTACATAGTATTATGATTGTTACTTTTTAAAGTCAATGGTAAACATTTTCTTCTTTTATGCGCATATATATATATATATATGCTTCTCTTTATAGGTATGTATTTTATTCTCATTCTCTCTCTCTCTCTCTCTCACTCTCACTCTCATTCCTGCTTCAAGTAGAAAACATTTTCTCCAGCTGGAAGAATTCCCTTCAGTATTTCTTGTGGTGAAACTCCTGTGATGAATTCTTTAGGTTTTGTGGGACATAGTTTTCCATGGACTGCTACTTCAAAAACCTTGCCTTTAACAATGAATGCGGGTAACAAAGAATGTGACATTGTAGGAAATTATTGTATAAATATTTTCAATTAGGTGGGACTTTGATTCTCAGATCACACTGGTATGGGCAACCAACTTCTTTCTTTGATCAGATGCCACAGCTTGTCTAAATGGTTTCTGAATTAGCACTTCTGTGGAAGGTTTTATATGTTTCATCCCATATAAATACTGACTTCTTTTGCTGTCTTTGTTAATTGATCTTGACTTAAAAGTGCATGGCTTATGGTAAATACCCAATAAATATTTGCTAGATGAATGAACTTGAAAAAGGTTTTTATTTTTTTATTATTTTAATTAATTTTTTATTGTTATGTTAGTCACCATACAGTACATCATTAGTTTTTGATGTGGTCAATGATTCATTGTTTGTGTATAACACCTAGTGTTCCATGCAATATGTGCCTCTTTCTTAATACCCATCACCAGACTCACCCATCCCCCCACACCCGCTCCCTTCTAAAACCTTCTGTTTCCCAGAGTCCACAGTCTCCCATGGTTCATCTCTCACTCTGATTTCTCCCCTCTCCTAACGTTCTCCATGCTAGTCCTTAAGTTCCGCAAATAAGTGAAACTATATGATAATTGACTTTCTCTGTTTGACTTATTTCATTTAACATAATCTCAGACTCCAGTTCCATCCATGCTGATGCAAAAGTTGGGTATTCATCCTTTCTGATTGCTGAGTAATATTCCATTGTGTTTATGGACCATATTTTCTTACTCGTTTGTCTGTTGAAGGGCATTTGGCTCCTTACACAATTTGGTGATTGTCGCCATTGCTGCTATGAACATTGGGGTGCATATGCCCCCCCCTTTTTTAACTACATCTGTATCTTTGGGGTAAATACCCAGTAGTGCAATTACTGGGTGACAGGGTAGCTCTATTTTTAATTTTTTGAGGAGCCTCCACAATGTTTTCCAAAGGGGCTGCACCAATTTGCATTCCCACCACCAGGTGTAAGAGGGCTCCCCTTTCTCCACAAAGTTTCCCCATCAGGGAAATTCAAATCAAAACTACATGGAGATACCACTTAAACCAGTTAGAATGGCACAAATCGACAAGGCAAGAAAAGAGGTTTTTAAAAATAAAATCGTTACATTGTAGACCCAAAGATAAATACAGGCAAGCACACTCCACCATTTGTCACCTTCTCAGACTCTATTCTGATCAGCAAGCATGCCTAATAAACATCAGTTACATAAGCCAAACGTTGAGCAACAGGAAAGCATATGGCATTTAACAACAGATTTTCTGGTTACAACTGCAAGAGATATATTTGAGGAAAAACTTCAAATGTGCAGAATTTTTTCTGACTGTATCATGAAAAACACCACACTCTTTCTGTGGGATTTGAATCAGCAGTATATTAGTATTACATAATTAGAAACATTACAAATCACAAACCAACTCCCATCCAGATGGAAATGAGTGTATGTATAGGAAATGATCGTATAGCATCATTAATTGAAATTTAGGTGGGACAAATTTTATATTCAAGAAATTGGCAATTTTCAAAGATACTCTTCATTTACACCTGAATTACATTAAAAAGCAGTTGAGTCTCCTTTCTTGAATGTGATTAAATTATCAAAATTCAGCTCTCATCAGAATTGCCTTATTTACGGTCACTACAAACAGGGGACTTGTTAGTGTGGAAACATATGAAACACAAAAATTCACCTACTGATGAACCTCATTGCACTTTATTAACTTCAGAAAGCTTTTCTTCTGTTAAGATATTTTGATTTTCTATTTGATGCAAAAGAAGGCAAGGAGTCAGATTTTTTCCCCTTCTGGAAACATTAGCATAAATTAAACTTTAAAAAATCACTATCCAGTATTTGTTGTTACCTGTCTTGTTAATTTTTGCCATTCTAACTGGCATAAGGTGGTATCTCAGTGTGGTTTTGATGTATATTTCCTTGATGACTAATGATGTTGAACATTTTTTCATGTGTCTGTTAGCCATGCACATGTCTTCTTTGGAGAAGTGTCTGTGTCTTCTGCCCATTTTTTTTTTAAGATTTTATTTATTTATTTGACAGAGAGAAACACAGCTAGAGAGGGAACACAAGCAGAGGGACTGAGAGAGGGAGAAGCAGGCTTCCTGCCGAGCAGGAATCCTGATGCAGGGCTTGATCCCGGGTCTCCAGGATCATGACCTGAGCTGAAAGCAGCGGCTTAACCAACTGAGCCACCCAGGTGCCCCATCTTCTGCCCATTTTTTGACATGATTGTGTTTTTTGGGTGTTGAGTTTGAGAAGTTCTTTGTTTTAAAAGATTTTATTTATTTATTTGACAGACAGAGAGAGAGAGATCATAGGTAGGCAGAGAGGCAGGCAGAGAGAGCAGAGGAAACAGGCTCCCCGCTGAGCAGAGAGCCCAACACGGGCCTCGATACCAGGACCGTGGTATCATGACCTGAGCTGAAGGCAGAGGCTTTAACCCACTGAACCACTCAGGCACCTGAGAAGTTCTTTATAGATCTTGGATACCAGCCCCATTATCTGTAGTTTCATTTCCAAATATCTTCTCCCATTCTGTGGGTTGCCTTTTTTGTTTTGTTGACTGTTTCCTCTGCTGTGAAGAAGGTTTTTATCTTGATGGAGTACCAAAGTTTATTTTTGCTTTTGTTTCCTTTGCCTTTGGAGATGTGTCCTAAAAGAAATTGCTGTGACCAATGTCTAAGATGTTAATTGACTATGTTCTCCTCTAGGATTTTGATGAATTCCTGTCTCACATTGGGGTCATTCATCCATTTAGAGTTTATCTTTGTGTGTGGTGCAAGAGAATGGTCGAGTTTCATTCTTCTGTATGTAGCTGTCCAATTTTCTCAACACTATTTATTGAAGAGACTCTTTTTTCCACTGGATATTTTTTCCTGTTTGGTGAAGATTAGTTCTTCATAGGGTTGAAAGTCCATATCTGGGCTCTCTATTCTGTTCCTATGTGTCTGTTTTTGTGCCCGTACCAATGCTGTCTTGGTGATCACAGCTTTGTAATAGAGCTTGAGGTCCGGAATTGTGATGAGCCCAGCTTTGTTCTTCCTTTCAACATTTCCTTGGAGATTCAGGGTGTTTTCTGGTTCCACACAAATTTTAGGGTTATTTGTTCCAGCTTTCTGAAAAATGCCATTGGTGTTTGATTGGGATGGCATTGAAAGTATAGTTGCTGGGCACAAGGGTGACTCCATTGGTTGAGCGACTACCTTCAGTTCTGGTCGTGTTCTCAGGGTCCCAGGATCGAGTCCTGTATTGGGCTCCCTGCTCAGCTGGGAGCCTGCTTCTTCCTCTTCCACTCTCCCTGCTTGTGCTCTCTCTGCCAAATAAATAGATAAAATCTTTTTAAAATTAATTAAATTTTGTTTATTTATTAGAGAGAAAGGGAGCATAGGCAGGGGTTAGGGCAGAGGGAGAGGGAGAAGCAGGCTCTCTGTTGAGCTAGGAGCCTGATATGGGGCTCAGTCCCTGGACACGAGGATCATGACCTGAGCTGAAGACAGCCACCCAACCGACTGAGCCACCCAGGTGCTCCTGCTTTTTTTTTTTTTTTTAAGAAAATTTTTTAAATTTTAGAATAGTTTAAGATTTATAGAACCCTGAGCTTTTTCATCATTAATACTGTCATTGTACATTTAGTGAAGGAGCTCTTGCAGACTTTAGGTATAGATTTAAGTCATGCATCCTTCCAATGCATCTGTAAAGAAGGGACTGTAAACAAAATCATTTCATGCATTCCCAAAGCTTCTTGATGTTCAGTGTTCCCCTTTCTCAGTCAAAGTCCCTGATGTCCACTTTTTCTTTCCTTATGCTGTTGGCTTTCAGGAACCTTGGTGATACCACGGCTTCCCAAAGCATGCCCCCATCTGATTGCTGGGATTTTCTTCCTGCTTTATGTTCCTTCTGCAAGTTTGACTCATGGTCCCTTCTCTCTCTATGAGGTATCAGAATGATTTCAGATGACTGGAACAGGGACTCCTCTCCTTTACAGTCCTTCCGTGGTTTTCTTGACTCAGACGGCAAGTGTTGGTCATTGTCCAGACAGCTCCCAAGTCTTAACCACCAAGTCGCATGTTTGCAGGCAGGCACAACCGAATCACAGACCCAACTGGGAACTGTGTTTTTATGATGCAGTCAGTTTCAGATGCATGCAAAACCAGGAAAAGCGTGCAGTACATTAATTCTTTTCTCATCTCTGGGACTCTGCCCCTACGCCTTACCCCAACCTAGCTGAGCAATACAACAAAATAGTAATGCAGCACCCCTGTAATTGTGTCAGCCCTGTTTTCATGTTGGAGAGAGAAGTGCTTTAGAGTCTTGCCTGCATTTTTAAATCATAGACTTGTCCTATACTAAAGAAAAAAATACATTGTTCCGAACTTTATGCTTTATCATTCTTCTTGTTTAATATGCATTGTTGGCTTAAAGCCAGCCAGCCGGGGCCTACAAGAAAAGTGACTGGGGCCTTGAAAAATGAACAGAAACCGTGGGCACAAGAGGATGTGGGGGAAGCCAGCTGAGTCCCCAGCTGGGGAAGCCTGATGTCAGCTACCGTGTGGGACCAGAAACCCACAATGGAGACTGTTCAGGCACAGTGCAAAGGCTCAGGGGTCCAGAAGAAAGTGGCCCACCCGGAAGCAGAGGCTGGACTCAGACCTCAGGCAGCAGTCATGGGACACACCGGAGACTCACTGGCAGCCGTGAAGTCCCAGGCTCCTAGAAATCACCGAGGGGCAGAAATCAGCTTCAGCTCTGTGATTCAGCTGTGGCCCCACCTCATGCCCATGTGCCCTGAGGCTTTGTGCTCTCCAGATTTCATTCAGAGGCCCTGCCACCAATCTCAGAAGTGGCTTATACTCATCATGAATCTGACCTGAGGAGCACTGAATGGGAAAAGTAGAGGACGTTAGAGAAGTGATGACGAAATGGGCTTAGGGAATGTGAAAGGAGCCCGCACAGAGCCCGTGGCATCCTCATGGGAGAGGAGCTAAAAAGCCTTTAGAATCAGACAGACCAATATCTGAATTCTAGCTCAGCCAGTTCAGAAATGGGTGATCTTGGCGAATGACTGTTCTGAGACTCGGTTTCCTTTTTCTGGACTAAGTGTCCCCTAGGACTGTAGGTGGAGTAAATAGGTTGCCACGGTGTTAGCACAGCGCCTTGCCTGTCACACCCAACACAATGGCAGCCGCCCCATGTCATTAAGTTGAGCAGATCTACCGAGTTTGAGGATTCCTTTGTGAAAAACCGGCACGTAGTGGTAAAAACGAACTCATAAGGGTTTGGGAAGCTCATTGTGGCCTTTCAGAGTACACTGGCTCTCTTCAAACCAAATGTGTGTTCTTTTAGTCATCAGGAGAAATTACATACATTTCATGTTATAAATCATTACAGAACAGCCATAGGAACTAGAACTTGTAATCCACTATCTGTACAGAATGCCATTGAGATAGATATTTCTGTATCATTTTTAAAACACTGGGAGGATCCCACCCTCTCCTAAGTTCCTCTTTCACACCCAGATGATGGCACGATTTGAGTTCCAGTTTTTAGA
>PITA01035488.1:0-10464 GCA_004023965.1 Spilogale gracilis
GATGGTGATGATGGTTGTGATGATGGTGATGATGGTGATGGTGGTGGTGATGGTTGTGAGATGGTGATGATGGTGGTGATGGTGATGATGGTGATGATGGTGATGATGGTTGTGATGATGGTGGTGTGGATGATGGTGATGATGGTTGTGATGATGGTGGTGGTGATGTCAGTGGTGATGATGGTGACTATGAGGATTCCTGAAACTATCACACCAGATCCCTTCCTTCATTTATTTCCATCTTTAGAAACAACTTTCAGTGATCCTAATTGGGGTGTATGGATGCCATTACCATGCCCACTTTTTCTTTTCTCGCTTTCAACTCTTTCCCTTAGTTTTGGTTAAATGTTTTAGAATAAGCATTCAACTAGACTTTTATTACAAAGCAACACACATGCACAGCCCAAGAAAGCATCCAAAATGCAAAAGAAAGGGGTTCCTTGTGTTCTGCTACTTGGCAACAAGCTCGTCTTAAATCAGAACAAGACTGATTCTGCGTAGATAGAAACTCTTGGAACCAGCTCTCCTTGCTGCCTCAAGCTGCACATGGCTGAGTGCCCCTTAGCCACACCTGTGCCTTTTATTAAATTCTGGGAAGAAAACGCTTGTACCAAACTGTTCCATTACTAATTTAGCACTGCACAGCAAAACAGCAATGAGGAATGAACTTCCCTTGGCCCTCTAGCCCTTATGATAAGTGACCAGTCCTTGGCAAAATAAAAACAATGGTCATTTCCCCATGACCTAGGGACAGTGGCAGAACAGCCCCATTCCAGCCATGTTTCTGGCTGCCTCCCAAATGAGAGGCCCTCATGTTCATCTAATTTCGGATAAAATTCATGCATTTGCCATTGAGGCTGGAACCAGGCTAAGCGGGAGAATGAATTGTTTTCAGATTTCTCTTCCCATCTCCATGAGCAAAGGGGGGCAGGGGGATAAAAGGTAAAAGGAGATGAAAAGGGCCCACGCATTGCTGTTTCTGCCCATGCAGACACAGTTAGAGTGAAAGCATTTTGCTCTCTCAAGGGCCGTTCAAACTAATACTCTACTACAAGGGGGATAAAAAAAAAGTTTCAATACTTGGGGTCTTCTCACTGCAGTGAAAACATTTCTAACTTCCGAAAAGAAGGAATTGATGGATTGTTCTGGAATAGCCCATGGGCTTGAAAGGAGTTTTAGAATGAGCTCCCAGAGCACGGGGAACACAGAGAGCCTGAGGGCCCAACCTGACACCACTGTCAGAACATGTTAACGCCAACTGTTTCCGGCCTGTCAATCAACACTGATTTGAAATCCAGGGAGGGCGGAGCTCTCAAGTTGGCCCCACTTGAGTGAGTGATGTGTTCCCTTGCTGGCCATGGGGGATGTATGAGCCCACTCTGGCTGCCATGACAAAATGTCACAGAATATCACGAACATTTATTTTCTTATCGTTCTGAAAGCCTCAAATCCAAGATCTAGTGTTAGCACGGTACTTCCTGGCGAGGCCTCTCTCTTCACATTGTAGATGGATGGCCTTCTCACTGGGTCTTCACGTGGCTTTCCTTTGAGTGTACACTCAGGGACAGAGAGGGCCCTCAGGCATCTCTTCCTCTGGTACTGTCCTCTAGGACGTGCTCTGGGGACAGAATTTCCTGCACCTGACTGCCATGCGAACAAACAGGAGTTACGGAGCTGAGGGGTGGAAGTGTAGAGAGGCAGGCTCACTGTGCCAGCAGGAGGGCAGGAGGAGGGCTCAGAGTGGGGGCATCAGGCTCAGCATGAGCGACGTCACTGAGGGTGCATCTGGTCAGCCCCTGGACCTTTGGGGCACGCCATCTGCCTGCTGTTGTGGGTGTGGGCCCCAAGGGGGTGTAACCAGGACACAGTACCCCCATTGTGGGCAGGCCCACAACCTTGTTTCACAAATGCCAGCTTTCCCAGTATCCAGGCACCCCACACCCCGGCTGCCCCACTAGCTGGAAATGCTTCTCTCTCCTGTAAATACGTATGGGTCCCACTTCTCATCCTGGAGCGTGACGCCACAGAAAGGCACAGATTCGTGGCCCTGGGGAGATGCCACTTATAAGCTGGGCAACTCTAGGGGAGTGGCCTCACCTCCCAGAGCGCCCCTTTTATGATTTCCACAATGAGGACAGCAGGGTGCATCCTTCCCCACCCACTGGCCCAGAGTGGGATCCCAGCCAATCATGGAGGAGAGCCTCTGCCCCAAGAGCTCTCGGCTATAACTCTCATTCATTTACTCATGTGTTTAGTACTACTTTCCTCTCAGGACCATGGACATTAGTCATTTGCTAAAGTACTGTCATTCAACCTCTTGTCCATCCACAGGACTATTTGAAAAGATGACATAATCATATTGTTCAAGGCTCTTTGGAGATACCAGATGAGAGGACCCCTTTAACTTGCTGCTTTTTAACCAGGATGACCTGTGTTTTGGTAAAGTGGTAAGTTCCTAATGTTTACTCTCTCATATCAATTATAAAAGTAATGCACTTTTTATGTTAGAAAATCTGGAAAATGCAGAACAAATATGGAGAAGATAAGAATCAGTAGTAATATCACGGCTAAGGCACGATCCCTGACTATTTTGATACATGTGTTAATTCCACGGGAGCCTCATCCTTGGCGCACACACACGAGCCCGCATTCACGGCAAGCACACGCTGCTCACGGCCGCCGAGAGGGAGGCTGTGTCTTCAGGTTCTGGGCAAGGATGGGGAAATTCAGGTCAACGGCCCCTCACTGGGCTCATTATTCGTAACTTACGATCAAATCCCCTCATTTCGGACACTGGCATTACTCCTAAATTTACCCTCTGGCAACTGCAG
Organism: Spilogale gracilis; assembly: GCA_004023965.1. Taxonomy (NCBI): domain Eukaryota; kingdom Metazoa; phylum Chordata; class Mammalia; order Carnivora; family Mephitidae; genus Spilogale; species Spilogale gracilis. Next base: position 2,832 of record PITA01035488.1, read on the forward strand.
TGATAAGCCACCCTCATTCTTGCACAAACTTGTGTGTGCATCTCAGATGGTTTCTGGGCTCAAGCCCTAGAAGCAGAATTTCTGGAGTCAGGAGGGAGGGATTAAGTCTCTGGGAATTCATGATCTGGGCCCGACGGCCCCTCCTGCCCTTGTCTTGCCAACTCGGTGTGTCTGCCGCAGATGGCCTGGGGTCGTGGCCCAGGGCCCCCGCCCATCCCTGCTGCCCACACCCCGTTTGCCAGAACCCACCTCCCATGGCGCCTCCGAAGCTACTGGGCTGGTGCTGGGGAGCGCTAGGACAAGAGGGGTCATGGGTGACCAGTCCGCCTTCCACATTAAGTACCATGAAGCTTTCAGTGAGGACAGCTGGGAAGGGGCAGAGCTGGAGTTCAAGCCCGGGTGCTTTGGCCTGGAGCCGGCATCCAGCCGTCCCTTCCAGGTCACGGTCCAGGACCTCACACTGGGCACTCAGCGAAGAGTGGCCCAGGGAAAACAGAGGACCCAGGGAGGAAAACAGATACTCAGCTACAGATGAAATAACCTAACAGTGTGACTGTGGGGAAATGTCTAGAAGGAAAGGGGGTGGGATTGCCCTTAGCCTGCTGTCCTTGTCGCCGGCCCCTTCACTGGCCAGGGCGCTGGAAGAGGACGGTGGTGAGGGTGGGAGCCAGGAACCCGCAGGTGCAGGTGAGGGAGGGCGCAGGTCTGGTTCAGGGTAGCAGCCCCTCAGGCAGGAGCAGGGGCCTGGGCCACGGGGTTTGCTCACCCACCGGCTGGGGGCTGGGAGGGCCACCGCGACACTGGCAGGAATGCAGGGAGAGCAGACACTGGGGCAGGGGATCAAGAAGAGTTCAGGCTTCAACATGAGGAGTCTCGGAATCCAAGAATCCGAAGGAGTAAATCCAAGGACGCAGATAGAGTGCATGCGCGGTGCCTGGCACCTAGGAAACACTCAAGAACATGACCTATCTGACGGGTTCTGGAATCCCTCGTGGTGGGCAGGGCTCATCACCACGCAGCCGGCTCAGCGCTATCTTCTTATCGATGCTGGCCTCCTTGCATTTATCTCCCACTGAAAGGTGCAGGAAATATGAGCTGTGGCCGGACGTGGGCCATCCCAGGCCGTCAGGGAAGATCAATGCCCTGTTTGCAGGGTGAGCTCCCGGGCTTCACGCTGCCCGCGCACTCTGAAACCTGATCACGGCCGTGTCTTTATGAAGATAGAATCCTTGACAGGTGATTATTTGTGCTGCCCCTCTTCATATCAAACATGCTGAAGATTAGTCACTTGTTACGGCCGTGCTGCTGACAGGGAAGGGTGGAAGGGGCTGGCAGGGGCTCCTGCAGGTCTCTCCAGGGGCTCATCACGCTCACCAGTGAGTTCCTTCCACCTCCTGGAGCCTGGACCACGGACAGTAGGGAGCTGGGGGCCCGGGGCTCTCTGGCATGGCCAAAGAGACTCTGTAGGGGCCTCTGGGCCTCACAGGCTCCCACGGACCATTCAGGTCTCAGCTGAAATGTCACTTCTTCCAGGAAGCCTCCCTGCTGGGGGCCAGATTAGGGTCCCCCATCATACCTGCTCGTCTTCTTCCAACACTCTCTATTTGTACGCAGATCCTTATTAGCCATCTGTTTGACTTGTTGGGCCCCCATCTCCCCGTGCCCTGAGCTCCCTGGAGAAAGTCTGTGTCTCTTGATCTCACCAACCCCTCCTGCCAAGAGACTACGACACAGTAAAGACTGATCAGGACTCACTGATTGGCTGTGGACGTAGTCTGTGCAGAGCAGCACGGGAAACGCAAAATACAAGTACAGTCATCACTCCGGGTCTTTTCGACATAAGAGATGAAAAACCAAACCAAACCCTCGAGGACGGGCACTCACTGACAACCGAAGACTGGCTCTAGTCTGTGGCTGTAGATTTTAGAGTAACGAGGAGACAGAATTATTTTAAGGGGCCCGTGAATTCTTGTGTGGTCAGCAGTTCGCGTTGTCAAATTTATGTTTTTTTTATTACGAGAACTTCCATGGTGAGTAGGCAAACAGCGTGATGAGGCCCCGTACATGTCCTCGCTCCATCCCACAGGGTACGACATTTCCTGCATACTCAAATAAACATCTTGGAAAAAATGCAGATGTTTTCTTACAATAATAGCAAAAGCATCTCTACAGAAAATACTGTGTTCTGCCCAGGTGAAACTGGACTTTATTTTTTGAAGTGTGTGTTATTGTAATGATGGCTTTTATTTTTTTTTATTTATTTTTTCAGTGTTCCAAGATTCATTGTTTATGCCCCACACCCAGTGCTCCATGCAATAGGTGCCCTCACCACCAACCACCAGGCTCTCCCATCCCCCCCCTTCCCCTCCAAGACCCTCAGTTTGTTTCTGAGTCCAAAGTCTCTCATGTTTCATTTCTCTCCCTAAATTACCCTACTTCCCATTTCCTTTCCTTCTCCCACTGTCCTCTATATTACCCCTTATGCACCACAAGTAAGTGAAACCATGTGATACTTGACTTTCTCTACTTGGCTTATTTCACTCAGCATAATCTCCTCCAATCCAGTCCATGTTGCTACAAAAGTTGGATATTCATCATTTCTGATGGAGGCATCGTATTCCATTGTATATATGTACCACATCTTCTTTATCCATTCATCAGTTGAAGGGCCCCTTGGCTCTTTCCACAGTTTGGCGATTGTGGCCATTGCTGCAATGAACATTGGGGTACATATGGCCCTTCTTTTCACTAGGTCTGTATCTTTGGGGTAAATGCCTAGTAGTGCAATTTCAGGGTCATAGGGTAGCTCTATTTTTAATTTTTCAAGGAATCTCCACACTGTTTTCCAAAGAGGCTGCACCAACTTGCATTTCCACCAACAGGGTAAGAGGGTTCCCCTTTCTCCGTAGCCTCTCCAACACTTGTTGTTTCCTGACTTGTTAATTTTGGCCATTCTGACTGGTGTAAGGTGGTATCTCAGTGTGGTTTTGATTTGAATTTCCCTGATAGCTAGTGACGCTGAACATTTTTTCATGTGTCTGTTAGCCATTTGTATATCTTCTATGGGGAAGTACCTCTTCATGTCTCCTGCCCATTTTTTGATGTGTTCATCTTCTTTTTGGATGTTGAGTTTGAGTAGTTCTTTATAGATCTTGGATATCAGCTCTTTGTCTGTAATGTCATTTGCAAACATCCTCTCCCATTCTGTGGGTTGCCTCTTTGTTTTGTTGACTGTTTCCTTTGCTGTGCAGAAGCTTTTTTGTTAAAATGTCTATACTGCCCAGAGCAATCTATACTTTCAATGTCATTCCGATCAAAATTCCACCAACATTCTTCAAAGCGTTGGAACAAGCAATCCTAAAATTTATATGGAACCAAAAAAGACCCCGAATCGCTAAGGAATTGCTGAAGAAGAAAAGCAAAGCTTGGGGCATCTCATTACCTGACTTCAGGCTTTATTACAAAGCTGTGATCACCAAGACACATGGTACTGGCACAAAAACAGAGAAATAGACCAATGGAACAGAGTGGAGAGCCCACATGTGGACCCACAAATCTATGGGCAAATCATCTTTGACAAAGCAGGAAAAAATATCCAGTGGAAAAAAGACAGTCTCTTCAATAAATGGTGCTGGGAAAATTGGACAGCTACATATAGAAGAATGAAGCTAGACCATTCTCTTACACCACACACAAAGAAACTCGAAATGGATGAAAGACCTCAACCTGAGGCAGGAATCCATCAAAATCCTGGAAAAGATCATAGGCAGTAACCTCTTTGACATCGGCCACAGCAACTTCTTTCAAGACACGTCTCCAAAGGCAAAGGAGACAAAAGCGAAAATGAACTGTTGGGACTTCATCAAAATAAAAAGCAATGATGGCTTTTTTTTTTTTTTTTAAGATTTTATTTATTTGACAGAGAGAAACACAGCCAGAGAGGGAACACAAGCAGGGGGAGTGAGAGAGGGAGAAGCAGGCTTCCCGCCGAGCAGGGAGCCCAATGTGGGTCTCGATCCTGGGTCTCCGAAATCATGACCTGAGCCGAAGGCAGTTGCTTAACCAACTGAGCCACCCAGGCGCCCCAATGATGGCTTTTCTAACTTAAAAGTGCTCCAGCTTCACAAAGGGCTTTTTTGTCAGGCATGTACGTCCTTCGATCAGATGTTAAAAGTACAACGGCCGTCCTGAGGGGTCTGCGACAGTTTTTGGTGTCATTTGTGCAAAAGACAGGAAGCTGATCTAAAAACCTCCTCTCGTTCTGGGTGGAAAGCCATCAGAGAGGCTTGACCACCCCCTTCCTGCCCCCATGGTACAGCCGTCCCTGGAGAGGAACGGGAGCCAGACAGGAGGAGACAGGAGGTGGCTCTCAGGGTGAGAAGGGTCCAGCGCTGACTTTGGTTTTCAGACTGTGTGGAAAGCTGGGTCTGGCTGTGCAGGACGTCGGGTCTGCAAACTAGTCACGGAGTTCCCCTCCACTTGCCGCACGCCGACTGTGCGTTGAAGAAGCAACTGAGATTACCGTGGGCATGCCAATGCTCTACCCTGATCGCGCCTTTGTGACGAGTCCCTTGGTCTTCTGGCGTCTTGGGGCTTCGGCGAGCTTCCTCCCCCATCTCAATCCACCACTGTCTGGGGGGCAACTGCCCCACCCCAGGCCAGAGCATGTGACCCCCTGCAAAAGGCCCAGTGCATCAGTGCCTTTGTTCACGCCACGCCCAACAACTGCGGCAGCTGACCCTTCTCACTAAGGGGACCAAATGGCCTCGGGATGGGAGGAGCCGTACCAGGCCCCCAGCGTGCAGCCCAGAGCCCAGCGACTGCTAACACCCCTGGTGGTTTCCTGCCCCCTGAGCAGCTGGCTCCCGCCCGCCCCTGCTCCTCAGGTGCTCAAGAGCCAGCTGGGGAGACCTAAAAGGACCCACCCACAAACCCTATCCTGGAGACGCCAGGCTGGGATCTCTGGCACTGGGGCCGCCAGCAGGACCTGCTGGGAGCTCCCTGGGCCATTTAATGCACAGCCACAGTAGAGAACTAGCCAGCTAATCGATCACTCAGGGCAACCAACATGCCTGTTCGAATTGGGGAGAAATGAGTCAACCAACTCCATCGTTCGATAAAATCATGGTCTCACCGGAAAAATAATAAAAAGTTTATCCGGAGCGAGACTGACCCACAAAGGTCAAACAAACCACCACTGGCCTCCAGCTCTCAATGGAAGAGATTCCAGGGGTGAGTCACCGTGAGAACCCGGCCGCCTCTCATCCGCACTGAGCTTCACCCGGCAAGCCACGGCTGCTCGGCGCCCACCCACGGACCCAGCAATGGGCTGAGGGGATTCATTTAGCAGGGCACTCCATGCGGCCCACTCCAATGACAGAGCTCCGTGACAGCCCCAGATGGGTCTCGAAGTGTTGTGGGAACCAGGAAAGCACTTTTCAGAATGGAAAGTATAATAGGAAACCATTTACATGCAGCATAAGAACATATAGACTAGTCTTCCCAGCATGTTCTGGATGCATCCACATGCGGCCACGTACAAAAACATGCACGGGAATGACGGATGTCCACGTCAAGGTGGTGGTCAAGCCTAGACAAGAGACCCGGGACAGTAGGGCCAGGAGAGGCATGTGGAAGATCACCCATGCATCCCAAAAGTTTTCTTTCATAAAAACAATATCCAAACACACAGGGGAAGTGATGTTAAGCCTGGGTGGGACACAGATGGTGACTGTTTATTTTATTCTCTGTGCCCACCTGCGTACTCCAAGTACTTCAGATTTTTTAAAAGACCAGACAACTTTTCTTACTTCCCGAACTGGACATTAGAGTCTGTCTTTCTGGTTTTAGATCTAAATGAGGATTTTACACATCTCTGTTGAATGTCAACCCTTCAGGTCCTTCATTTCAACTTAGTACAATTAATTGAGCTCATAAACATTTAAAACGCACCTGCTAAATGCCAGGTCCTAAGTTGTGGGTTTTTAGAAATGCTTTGGACATAAGTGTCTACTATCTTTCGAATTATTACTTCCTCATGCATCTCATGAGAAGTGTTTCTGAGCTTTGTGAATTCTACAGTTCAATAAAATGGTTTGTCTTCAGCCAGGTAGATACATACAAGTAGTGAGCAGTTTTTCCACATAACAGCGTGCTTACCATTAACACCACTGCACTGTGCAGCTCACAATTGGATAAAATAGCAGATTTTATGGTTTTTGTTTGTTTGTTTGTTTTTGTTTTTTGGGTTTTTTTTGGCACAGCAAGAAAGAATAGTGAGTAGGACAGAGCTCAGTGCACAGCCCTGTGCAAGCTATCAGAAACTGCTCTCCACGGAAACTCTGCCACCCTCTTTGAGCGTGTGCACATGTGTGTGCACTTAGGTATGTCTGTACACACAACATCTCACATACAGAAAGGTAGCCTGAGTTAGAGATGCTCAGTCCAGGAAGAAAAATCTCTCAAAGCATCTTGAAACATTTTCTAAGTATTTGCTGCATTTGTGGAAGGAAAACAACCATAAACTTGATTGAGCAGAGATTGTTCTCGCATCCGTTATGAAGTGTTCTGTGTGACAGTGTCTCGGAAGAGCGGGAGGCTTGGGTCAGTCACAGGGTCTGCCCCAGGCTCTGAGACCCCACCCCAGGCGCTCACGTTCCCCACTGATGCCGTGACACCAGTGAGACAGGTGCCTCCTTAGCTGCTCTCCCCTCCTTCTTCCACGATTTTATCCCTTTACACTCATCCCTTCCTGTTTGTTTTTCTTTTCTGAGCTGGTCTATCAATATTTAATTTCTAAATATTTAGTTTCTAAATTGCTGTTCTTGTCCTGTTTAGCCAGAATACGTCATACCAATAAATCACTTGTAAATTCATTCATTCACTACAGAGGTTCCTGGCCTGACTGCAAATAGAATCAACCTGGAACCCTCTAAAAGATACCCCAGCCCCAGGGCAGACCGCTCAAGTCCGAATCTCTGGGGCAGGGCCCAAGGCTGGGCATCTGTCTCAAGCTTCCCACTTGAGATTACCATGCAGCCAGGACTGAGAAATGTGGATTTCATACATTTTCACTGAATCCCTCTGTGCACCAAGATGGGACTGTTAAGGGGAGATAACAAGGAGGCCTTCCTGGAAGAGGTGACAGGCTGCATTTCCCAGAGCACAGCAGGGGCACCCACCCACAAGCTCCCCTGAGAAGGGACATCCGCCTTGTTCCTCACGCGATCACGTCTACCTCTCCCCACCTGGGATGTGGGCAGACCCTAAGACGGCTTTGGCCAACAGAGGGATGGAGGTGGGACTGCCTATCCCCACCCTCACCTGGACTCTGCTTCCTCTGCGGCTCCTGTTGACACATTTCCTGCAGGCACCGATCTTACCACACTCTACTGTTTTTGACAAGTAGTATTTTTTTCATTTTCAGGTTACTGTATTTTTCAAAAATGTCTTTTGTGACTTTTTGGATTCATAAGTGATTTAGAAAAGGTATGTCTAGGAGGACCCCCTAGGTAAGCTCGTGCTCAGAACCCGGCTGCCATGATGTGGGGAACCATGGACCAGCTGGGAGCCAAGCTGAGCCCCCAGACGGCCCCCACTCGTCCCTGTGGCTGAGCCCCCAGACGGCCCCCAC
>PITA01035489.1:0-10493 GCA_004023965.1 Spilogale gracilis
AGGAATCTCCACACTGTTTTCCAAAGCGGCTGCACCAGTTTACATTCCCACCAATAGTGTAAGAGGGTTCCCCTTTCTCCGCAGCCTCTCCAACACTTGTTGTTTTCTGTCTTGTTAATTTTGGCCATTCTGACTGGTGTAAGGTGGTATCTTAGAGTGGTTTTGATTTGAATTTCCCTGATAGCTAGTGACGCTGAACCACTTTCTTAAAGGTGCCCTTGAATCATGTTGTTTTGATTGCTAAGTGAACAGCACTCACGTAGACTGAGTGAGACCCATTCATCCTCCCAAGTCAGGGCGCCAGCCCCCTCTAGACCTCTGCATGGGACTCTTACAAGCTGCAGCAGAGAGCACTGGACACAGAATGGCCACATAATGGGACCACCGGGCTGCCTAGAGAGTTTTCAGGCCTGTCAAGTGGTTGATTGGCTCCTTGAATACTTCCTGCAAGGAATCATTAGTCCTTGAATCATTCAGAAACATTTTGTGTGGCTGTTAAGTGTTGGGACCCCTCATTGGTTTTCAGTGGAATTATCGCTGAAAACCATGTCGTGCTATTGGTCTTTATCAACATTCCACTCGTTTGGGGAGGATGGTCAACTCGTAAAACTATATAGTACTAACCCACATGTCATCTTTAAATACACATGCAGGGAAGGCGAAGTTGCGGGTAAAATCGACACTGCATCATGAACCAGTGGTGTTTGTATGTCACACTGAATTATAAGATAAAACTTAAATTCATGTTCACTTTTTAGGGTCCCATGTCAAACAGAAATTGACAGTTGGGGATAAGTAGCTCAGAACTTTTCCCTCAAAAATAGTATTTAGTAAAAAATTCAAAATGAGCAAAGTTCTAGCTAAAATGTTTACATTTTGCTGTAAAGTAGGTAAAATGCCAGGAATCTTTTCTACAGCGACATGTGTTAGAGTGTAAAACGCTGGCCGAGGGGCAGTGGAGGCAAATCCGTGTTCCTCATTTTGCGTATAGAATCCTTTGTTGGCCAATCCTTAGGCCAATTTATTGTTACTTGAGCTTTTTGGTAATTAGACAATAAAATAATCTAACTATAAGGATTTTGCTCTTTCCTAAGGTTAATGACTATGTCTCATTCATGCTTGTATTCCAAGTACAGTGACGGGCCTGGGGGCTGGCAGTGTGCGCGAAGACTTGAACTGAGCTACCCGCAGAGTTGACCTCCCCAAACCCGGTCTTTCTTCCTTTGGCTCACTCTAGGGTGTCCCAGATTTTTAGTGCATGGATATCTTAAAACCACACTCACATGTCAGGAACACTTTTTGCCACTAGACATCATCAGCGCCTACAGTAACCCTGCTGATCGTTTTCATGTCTTCAGCAGAGAACTTCCTGAGCGCCTCTCTGTGCCCATTTAGAACAGCCATGGATCACGTTGCTCTCCGTGCCTCAGTTTCCTCATCTGTAAAGGGGGAACCATGATGCCAACAGGGCCGTCTCACAAGGTGGTTGTAGGAAGCACATGAGGGGTGATGAGTGTAAAACGCTGAGACAGCCCATGCTTGCTGAGCCCGAGTGGCTCCTTCGGATGACGGGTCAAGAGGGAAAGGGTTAAAGGCCCATACAGGCCATGAAGCGATGAAAAATTCTCTTAAGGTGCGGAAAACAAGCCAGGTCTCTTCTGGGGAGTCGGGAGGGGAGGAGGAGTTGTTTTTCCTCTCCTGTTTACTTTTTTTCAAAAACGAACAAAGGCTTTAGGTAGTAAAATAACATCTGCTGAGTTCAGCTGGTGGTGTGCTTGCCTTGCGATGGAAAACAGTGTGTGTGAGAGTTGGGAGGGCGGCCATGCTGGTGGTCCCCCGCCCACTGCTCCGCTGCCGCTCGCCCGCCCGGGGCCTACGGGCCTCATCCCAACATTGTTCCTATAAAAACAAAGCCCACAGCAATGTGGGCAGGAAGGTTTAGAGAGAGAGAGGGTCCTGTGCTCCCTGTCCCCCTGCCTTAAACCCCAAGAGCTTCATTACTGTAAGCACCGAGGGAACCAGTATTGGGGGGAGAGGTGTCTTTGAAGTCACTCAAGGCATGTCATGCCATGAACTCTGCTTGCGTCTTACCGGCCATGTCTAACCCGTGCGAACGCTGCTTGTTCAAAATGATGTGGTTTCCTGAGCGTCTGGGGCTTGGGAGTTCTACTTGGGGGGGATTGGGGGCGAGGAGAGGAGGCAGGGGTATTGGGGTAGCGCGTGCGGCGGGATCACTCAGCCCCGAAGGCCGGGTCGCGGGGCCCTGTTTTCTCTTCCAGCAGCTTATCTCTTTACAGCTGTAGCCAGCCCGCAGGTCTGTAATGATGGTTTTGATTACAGGGGCCCAGCCCAGCTGTGTGTGGTGGGCTCACCCATCCCCCAGCCAGAGCCTCCCCCCCCAGTGCTTGTGGTTTGTCGTCTGTCCTCACAGAGCCCGCTTGTATTGGCCTGTGGCTTCCTGTTCTCACTCGGATCCAAATTGACCCCGTGAGGCACTTCCCTGGGCCCAGGCGCTCAGAAGACCCCCCTCGCCCTCCTCCACTCCCCCTCCTGAGGAAGGGTGGCGAAGAGGAGCCGGAGAGAGTGGCCAGGTGCCGCTGCCCGGCAGCCGCCGCACAGCTTGTGTTAGCCCCACAAGCCCAGCAGACGGAACAAATTGACAGAATCGTGTTTGCTCGCCCCGGGCTGGAGATGCAGCTGGGCTGCTGTTTGTTGGGAGTTCAGATGCGTGTTTCCCCCTCTGGGTGGGATTTCTGGGTGCGCCTGACTGCGCGTGAGATGCCTAGTGAGCCCCTGTGTCCTCCTTACCCAGCCAGCCAGCCCTCCTGTGTGCTCTCTCTCTCTTCCTTTCTTTCGGTATAGCCCTGGGGAGAGAAGAAGGGCTTTCTTTTCTGTGGAAAGGTAAAACATGTATATTGGCTTCCCAGAAACAAGTATTCCCCTCTTCCGCCTTTGAAGCAGTGATTATTAGCCACCAGAAGTTCATTCGTGAAAACTACTGGTAGTGTCACTTGAACTTGAACTAGAAAACAAGTAGCACCCGGAGTTTGAGGTTCCTGCCTGCCCCACGCCCTGAGCCCCCCGTCACGGCCTGGGTCATCATGGTGCAGAGCTGCCCCGCGCCCTCAGTCCCCTGTCACGGCCTGGGCCATCATGGTGCAGAGCTGCCCCACGCCCTCAGCCCCCCGTCACGGCCTGGGCCATCATGGTGCAGAGCTGCCCCGCGCCCTGAGCCCCCCGTCACGGCCTGGGCCATCATGGTGCAGAGCTGCGCCGCGCCCTCAGCCCCCCGTCACGGCCTGGGCCATCATGGTGCAGAGCTGCGCCGCGCCCTCAGCCCCCCGTCACGGCCTGGGTCATCATGGTGCAGAGCTGCCCCGCGCCCTGAGCCCCCCGTCACAGCCTGGGCCATCATGGTGCAGAACCCTAATACATTGTATACATTTGCCTTTTCTAGGGCTTCAGGATGCATTCGACAGTGACTGGGAAACTGGGAAAATCATGCCAAACAATTATAAAAACGGATCAGATGATGGGGTCCTTGCCTACAAACTCCTGGTGCAGACGGGCAGCCGCGATAAGCCCATCGACATCAGTCAGGTACTGTCCCTGCCCTACGCCCTGGAAACTTCCAGGCAGCACTGAACAGAGACTGCTGGACGGCCTGACCACGCAGCCTGGGCGCTCCGGAGATCTGGGCACCAGGGGCTGGGACAATACTGAGCTGGCTCTAGTTCACCTCATCCCACCCGCCAATTGAGAGCCTCCGTCTGCTCCTCTGTCACGTGGGGCCCTGTAGATCACCTGCCTCCACGTAGGGCCCTTGTTGCAACCAAGAACCCTTGGGGCAGGGCGAGCTCTTTCAGATTCTAGAAATGGTGGGTTGTGCTGTTCTCTTTTGAATTCTAGTACTCGGTACCGTGTTGCTCGGGATTCTAGTCCAACTTGGAGGGATGGTAACAGCCATTTGAATGAGCAGAATTTAGGATGGATGGATGAGCTAGGAGATTAGAGAGGTTACTAGAAAGATGGGCGGATGGGTTGCATTAGATTCCTTGGGGTCACCCTGGCCCAGCAGGTGGACAAGGAGGACAGACAGATGGCTCTGTCACGAGCGAGGTAAACAGAAATGCCAGTCCTTGGAAACTGAGCCCACTCGCCATTCTGTTTCTTTTCGGTAATCATAGTCTCCGGCGCATTTGCCTCTTGGTTGTGATGCTCAGATTCCAGCATATCCCTCTGGATTCCTCAGGCGTGTTGGGGAGCATGTTTGGACCCTTCAGATTTCAAATGAGCCCAACACTACTACCGGCTCTCCCAGACCCTATTCCTCGTAGCTTACTTGCTTCCCCCTCGGGCAGAAAACCGTCATGCTAATGATCCTCCCAGCAGCTCTGTTTATTGTCTCCCCTTTTTTGCTGGCATTAAAGGTGACAGATTTACAAAGTACATTGTTCAGAGTTGTTATGGAGTGTGAACTTGGTGCTTTATGGCTGCGTGGGGCACGCCGTCAGGTTTGACAAGGATGTGGGCCGATGTGGGCCGAGCAGCCAGAGGGAGAGATAGCAGGGGGATGCCCGGCAGCCGGGCCGGGCCTCGGGGACCAGGGATACCGTGGAGCAGATGGACCAGGCTCCCGGATATCACTTCCTGCGCCTGGGAGGGAGAAAAGCGTGCTGCATGCACAGAGGGCAAGAGCCGTGCTGTGTAATTCCAGAGACGGCTTGAAGACATGCAGTTGTTACATATCCTGGGGATTAATTGAATCCAGACCCCTGAAATTTCGTTTTGTCACTCGACTCTTTCTTCCTTCACTCTTTCTCTATTAACTGCTGTCACTGGTGTTTTTCATTTGGTTGAGAAGGCCCAAAGCATTGGAGTCAGGCCTGAATCTAAAGTAAACAGGAAAAATGCATTTCTGTGGATGAGTGTGTGTGGACGTGTGTGTGTGTCTCTGTACAGAGCCCCAAAGACCTGCTTTACATAGAGTGCAGTATTCCGTGGCCTAGGATGGGGCAAGCGAAGTGGGACCGCCTCTCCCCGAAATCGGGGTACCCAGAAGGACGGTGGTTGTGCACCAACCCCTCCACTCTCTGGCGATGGGCACTTTGTGAATACGCAGGTCATAGGAGGCTAGTGTTAGCAAAATTTATACAGATGTTGTTTTATTTTTATAGCTCTCCTCCATTTACTGGGTGGCATTTCCTTCAGTGTTAACAGCAGAGGTTAACTGCACACAGACGTGTGTGGGGATTCTTGCCAGGTTTTTTTTACCCCCTTCCCCTCCTATAAATATGTTTCTCCAGATTGTTCGTTCTCTGCCTTGGCTGCAGTCTTTTAGCAGTCAGATTTAATTGGTTTGTTCAGTTCTAGAGCATCTGCGGGACTGTGTGTGTGTTAGAAACATACCGATTATTGCATCCTCTGATACCTGCATTTTGAAAGAAACCAAAGACGTTCTGATGGGGTTTTCTTGTATGTTCAAAGAGGGGGCATTCTTGGCTTTGTTGCAAATGCTGGTGCAGGGCTGTGTTTTTTGTTTTTTGGGTTTTTTTAATTAAGATTTTGCGTTATTTGAGAAAGAGAGAGAGAGAGAGCATGAGAAGGGAGGGGGTCAGAGGGAGGAACAGGAAGCCCCATGTAGGACTTGATCTCCAGACTCCAGGATCATGACCTGAGCCCAAGGCAGCTGCCCGATCACCTGAGCCACCCAGGCGCCCCTGGGGCTCTGCTGCTTTTTCTGCCTCGGGCGTGTGTTTCCCCACCCCCGGCCCCACTCTGAAGGACCCCTCTTCTTCCCGTTTTGCAGCTGACCAAACGACGCCTGGTGGACGCAGACGGCATCATCAATCCCAGTGCATTCTACATCTACCTGACCGCCTGGGTCAGCAACGACCCCGTGGCGTACGCCGCCTCCCAGGCCAACATCCGGCCTCACCGTCCCGAGTGGGTGCACGACAAAGCTGACTACATGCCGGAAACCAGGCTCAGAAGTGAGTAGCCCCCCACGGGCGCCGGGCGCACAGGGCCTCACCCTGCTCTCCCGAGCTCGGCCATGGCCCTCGTCTGCTGACGCTGCCCAGGGTTCAAAAGTGTAAACAGAACAATATATTTCTTTGAGTTGAAAACTCTGGGATGAGGATGTGTAATGGAGTACAACCCGTGCTCTATCACGTTGGGGAATGAGAGTCCCTAACCTCCGCGTGGAGCTCTCGCCCAGCGACGCCCATCGGGCAGCTCTCTCGTGCCAGCTGTTTCATGTGAAAGCTGGGGACGCCTCCAGGTTGAGTGTTATTTTACTATTGCAGAGTTTTATTGCTGGGGATTATATGTTTATCTTAGCTTTGTCGACTCTGGTGCTGAAGGAATTTCTGGCAAGTTGGGCCGTTCCTGTAAGCCACCAAGCACCTGTACTCTGTCAGAGCTGTTGAAACCCGAGCAGAGCGCTCCGTACCCAGCAGTGTCCTCTCCCTTTCCCCCTCTCGGCCCTCACTCTGCAAGGTAGTCCTGTATGGATTTCACTCGCTTCCACCTTGGAGAGGAGGCCGCGGGAGGACGTGACCAAGAGGAGGGTCCCCTGCAGACGCGGCCAGAGAGGAAGTGGGCTGTGCTTCTCTGTATCTAAACCCCGGAGCCTGTGGCAAGCAGCCAAGGCCCCTCTTAATGAAAATTTATAGTCGAGATTATAATAGGGCAAATCATGTTTAGCAAGTCAACTGAATGACCCCAAAGGGTCCGGAACACACAACGGCAGTAACTGAATGCTTGTTGTGTGAGGATTTCTTCCTCTGCTGCTGAAGACTTAGCATTGCATTAAAAAAGAAGCCTGGCAGGTTTAAGTGTGTTAGATCACTAAAAGGATAAGAAAGTTAAGCGTTTTTCTCAGGAAAGCATGACTTTCAATTTATTTTGTTCTCATAAGTGATTGAGTAAAACAGTTTGAACTTGGTGTTTTCCCTTGTGTCAGTCGAACAAAAAATGCTCCCGCCATTGAACTCTTGTTTAGACCCATCACAAAAGTGACTGCTTCTAGAAGATTAAAATCAAAGTTTTAAATAAATACACAGGCCCCAGGCTCCTCCTCTCCCCCACCAGGAAAAAATGTTGATTATTACTTAAAACTCTATTAGACCAGAGATAAAGATTGCAAAGCCCCAAAGACTGTCCCGGGACTGTTCGTGCTTCATGTTGAAAGAAGCACAGTCGGGGGGCTTGGTGGCAGGGTCCCTTCTCTGGTCGTCACAGGGCGTGTGGGGTGTGGATCTGCATGGGGGGGCAGCCCTGGGGCGTGCGGCGGCTCCCCGGGACCTGGGTCACGCCCCTTCGCCTCTGTCCTGTTGCCCCGAGCCTTCAGCCGTGGCTCCTTCCCCCTGTCTCCCTGTGCAGTCCCGGCCGCAGAGCCCATCGAATACGCCCAGTTCCCTTTCTACCTCAACGGCTTGCGGGACACCGCCGACTTCGTGGAAGCCATCGAAAAAGTCAGAACCATCTGCAGCAACTACACGAGCCTGGGGCTCTCCAGCTACCCCAACGGCTACCCCTTCCTCTTCTGGGAGCAGTACATTGGCCTCCGGCACTGGCTCGTGCTGTCCGTCAGTGTGGTGCTGGCCTGCACGTTCCTGGTGTGCGCCGTCTTCCTCCTAAACCCCTGCACAGCCGGGATCATTGTGAGTTCCCCCGCGGGGTTTTTGTGGAAGCCAGATTCCTTCCGGCCTAGCTCTAGCTGCCGCCGGGAAGCTGTGTTTATGTCCGGGCCTCTGAAGGAGGGTATAGATGGCATCATCCTTGCTGTATTTAACTGCGGGAGGTGGCGAGGTTCATGGCTAGGCAGAGCCTTTAATGCCCTTCACCTTGCATCCCTTCTCCTACAGCTTTCAACTCTGTGTAAGACACGCTCCCTATACCCACTCCTAGCATTTATTAAACACAAGCACTCAGAGCATTTATTAAATATAAATGTAACTAAATGTTTTTTTTCTAAAGGGTCCTTTGTGACTATATCCCAGACCTCATATGGAGAAGATTCTTCTAGAAAAGGAGAGGGGGAGATAATTAGAGAAGTTAGGACAGTGGTCTGTGGGTAAAATGGTTTTTGAGATGGTTTTGTGTGTTGTGTGTGTTTTAAAGCTTGAGCTGGTATGACTAGCCGATTTTTTGGCATCCTTTTTCCAAGTATGGTACTCTCAGATCTGAAGTCAGTTTCATGTAGAGTCTAATAAAACCAGGGCAGTGTTTAAATTCCACGAACTCTGGTACAGCCTTCAAAATGCCAAAATTATAAAAACAGAGACTAGGTCTCATTTCTGCACCATACGTCTGGGCAGCAGGTATGTTAAAAGGTAAATGTTTAGTCTGTAGGGGTTTTCATGGTACTTAAGCAATTGATGTCGTCCATCTTTCATTAGTTCCTTAAAAGAAAGCAAAGGAAACCGTTACTGGACTCGCCTTCCCCTGTCACTGCCATTCACCGCCCTACCCCCAACCAGGAAAGATCATTCACTCCTCCTCTTCCATCTGTGGGAAGTTTATGGTTTCATTTGTGTTTTCTCCCCTTTGGTTCAACAAACTCCACAGTCGACCTCGCAGATTTTCTGTCCGTCTCTGCGCAAATGCTTACGAGGCAGACGGAAGGCAAATAGCTTTTCCTTGGGTTTAGCTGTGTGCTCTGTCCACCCGCCTTGCTCCTCAGGTCTTCAAAGTGAAGGCACCTGTAACCTGACCCGAGTCAGCTGACCAGAAGTCCCCTTTCTCCCTCCGCATCCTCTCTTAACCGGGGGCTCTCTGAACAAAAGCGAAGCTGCCTTTCCATACAAGAGAGAACTTTTATTCACCGGTCCTGTCCGTTTTCTTTGGGAAGGAAGGTGGATGATTAAGATCAAAACAGAAGGAAATACCTTCTTTAAAGGGCACTAAACTTGTACCTGGTGACCGGTCCAGGTTTGTGTAATTCTTAGATGACGCAAGTGGAATAGTTGTGAATTTTTTTTTTTTGGATTTTTATTTATTTATTTTTTTTGCTCTCTAGAGCACATATGTTGGAAAAGCAGCTTGCGGTGGTAATAGTAAGCTTTGCCTTTCTGTCCTCCTTACATGGGCTGCTGGCCCAAAGCAGCCGTCCCAGAATTGTCCGGAAGTCCCCCTTCTCAGCAGCGACACGGTGAATGAGAAAGTAAAGACAGGTGTCCAGAGTGAAAGCAAGTCAGCACTTTCCGTAGAGCTGGGTCCCGGGTGTGTTCTCCGCTCTTGATCTGGAGAGAGCTCCCCCGCTGTCGCTGTCGTCAGCACCCGGAGCGCTTGCTCGCCCACTCACCCCGTGCATCCTCTTCAAGGTGACGGTCCTGGCTCTGATGACGGTGGAGCTCTTCGGCATGATGGGCCTCATTGGGATCAAGCTCAGCGCCGTGCCCGTGGTCATCCTGATCGCTTCCGTCGGCATAGGAGTGGAGTTCACCGTTCACGTTGCTCTGGTACGGGAGACTCTTGATGAAGAACGTCATGGAAAGGCAACATGTTTGCTTTCGCTTTGGTAGTCTCCAGGTCGGGAGACTTTTTGCTTTTCTCTAACACAAGGAACACACGTACTCCTACTATGTGTCTTAGTGAAGAAGCTTCCGAGCACAGGCATTTCTGGGGAGGAGTGGCTGGAGTTTAGCGGGGGCCCCCTTCCTCCTGGAGTGCGCTTACTTGGTGTTGTTAGTGTCCTCATGGGTGTGTAAGTGGTCAGCTTTGCTCCTAAGTTAGATGGTGTGAATGTGTGGGAGTGCACGCAAATCACACAGTTCTTAAAACCATAGTTACAAAGAGGAGGTCAAGTGAGGCCACAGTCACAGGCACAGTGGGGAGGGCCTAACCGAGGTGAGGCAGGCCAGCAGCCACGGACAGAGCCCGGGGCCAGTGAGCAGAGGGCCTGGTTCTTTCCCCTAAGCCCACCCAGCTCCTTCAACCTCCCTGCCTCCAGATTCATGAGAGAGGAAAAAGTCAGAGAACCAGGGTTGCCCTCAACAGAATGTTCTGCCCTCTTCTCTCCCTGTGTCGTCCTGTGCACAGTTGTTGGAGGAAGTTAAACGTCAGGAGGAGTCTTTAAGCCAAGAGACAAAGCCATTGTGTACATTTATCAGAAAATTATTCCAAGGCCTCCTAGCAGCGTGTGGCTTACGTTCTGTCCACACTCGTGTTTATAGCCTAAGTCTTTGGGGTTATTGGTAGGCACTCGATATTTATTGACTGAAGAACACTAAGGTTTGGAATGCCCTATACAGGAAGCCTAGCACTGAGCCTGGGTCAAATTACTTTTAGTCTTGCTTTATAGGTCACTAGCATTGATTTTCCTGGGGCTCAACACACGGCGTATGCGTGTCTGCCCGTGTGTGGATTTGCACACAAGCTCTGTCTTGTGCCTCCTTGGTTTCTCTGCAAGCAGTCTTTCATGGAGCTTCTCATGCAATTTAGAGACTTCTGTGTTTCAGAAGGAATGTTTTGTTGAGGTTGTCCCA
>PITA01035490.1:0-10462 GCA_004023965.1 Spilogale gracilis
TTTTTTTAAGATTTTATTTATTTATTGGGGGGGGGGAGTGGGAGAGGGAGAAGCAGGCTTCCCGCCAAGCAGGGAGCCTGATGTGGGGCCCAATCCCAGAACCCTGGGATCATGACTCAAGCTGATGGCAGACACTTAACTCACTGAGCCCCCCAGGTGTCCCTTTTCTTGCTCTTTCTTACGGCTTCCCTGCAGTCTGGGAATTTGCTGTGGATCTGCCAGAAGCCGCACAAAGCCCGGGTTGGGTGTGACGGGTTTCTTGGACACGCAGTACCGGGCTGATGCACTGGCATAGGCCCCTTCCCCTGGTGGCCTCTTGCACAACTTTCTGTTTCTGACAAGGACAGCTGTGGATGGGTGTGCCCTTGCCTTGCTTGCAGCTTCTGGTGCCTTCCTAGATGGTGCTGGTACCTGGGCAACTGAAGCCCTCTCAGGCTTCATAACTTAAGTCCTATAGCCCTCTTGGAGTAATGATAATTTTATGTTTTCTGTCATGTTGCAAAATAATAATTTCCTCTGTCCAAAAATTTAACTTACAGCAAATGGAAAAAAATACCCTAGACCCCTCAGGAATTTTATAAATATTGGTATTTACCCAGTAAGAATTTGGGTGTCTGCCATGGTCCAAGCAGTGTGCTGGGAGGCCCTTGGGGACATAGTGACCAGAAGCAGACATGGGTCCTGCTCTTTCTGGTGAGGAATGGGCATCATCCAGCCCATAGATGGAGAATTATAGCTGTGGCTAGTGCTCAGGGAAGGAGGCCCGTGGCACCCTTTGGGACCCTGCAAAGGGCGTGGCCAGTAGGGAGGTCCCCTGGGGAGGGCATCTTGAGTGGGCACAGGAGGGGGAGGAGTTACCTGGGGGATGTGGGCAGACAGAGAGCAGGTAGCCCCCAACCAGGGGCTTGTGCAGCAAGTGCAGAGCCGAAGGGGCAGCAGCGGCTGGAATGGCGAGGATGTGGGTGTGTGGGCGGGGCCTTTCTCCCAAGACCAGCGGGCAGCTGCCCAGGAGTTCACCTGCATGGTCAGGGATCAGAGGAGCCTGCCTGCCTGAGGAGGGTGTGGGGGGGGTGAAGCAGGGCTGGAGTTTGGCCACTGGCGAGGGCAAGAGGCTGAGGGAGGAAGGGCACAGCGCCGCCTGCAGGGTTTCTGGAACTCACCGCACTTCCTTAGGGCCTTCCAGTCAGGGTGCACCCTGCTCAGGACAGCAGTGAGTCCAGCTTGTTCACACATGGCTCCATGGGTGGGCGAGTGCGATGGGCGGCAGGGCTGGGGACCAGGGGGACGTCTGGCTACGTGCCTCCTAGGTGCGCCCGGTAGGGCTGTGTTACGGCAGAGCCGGAAGCAGACCATGCGCTGCTTTCACAGAACCGCTGTTTCCATCAGAGCGGCCTGACCCCTCCTGCAGGACACGGGCGGACTTCTGGTCGTGTGTGCGTGGCAGTCCCGTGTGGCTCCAGTGTTCACGAGCTCTTGTCCTCCTGTGTCTCTGGAACCCAGGGCTACCTCTTCATCTCTGTGCTGGTGAACTCCAACAGTGAGCTGATCCGGCTCATCAACAACGCCATCAAGAATGACCTGGCCAGCCGCAACCCCACCTTCATGGGTCTGGCCCTGCACTGCATCGCCAATGTGGGCAGCCGTGAGATGGCCGAGGCCTTCGCTGGAGAGATTCCGAAAATCCTCGTAGCTGGGTATGTCTCTTGTTGAAGTAAGTCGAGCATGTATTTACACTAAGAATTTATCAGGTGCGTTCATCTGCCCGTCTTAGGTTCTGGGACACCCGTACGTCTAGGTGCTTGGGGACGTCCACTCATACCTTTGCTCCCCCAGTAACAGGGGAGGTTTAAAGTAGAAAAAAGAAGAACGCTACCAACCAAGCAGGGCCACGGAAGAAGGGACACAGTTGCCCTGTGGGGTGGCACAGGGCCCCTTCTTGCCCTTTCTCAGGAGCATTACTGCAGAAGAGGTCAAGTACCTGAATCCTGAGAACCCTTCAGAACTCACCTCCACCCCCTTGCAATTGGGGAGAGGCTACACAGGGCTGAGCAGGCAACTCGAGTTTGACACTGTGCCGGGCTGTCCAGGGCCATGGGGCACGGCGGAGGCAGGGCCCTGCTTCCTGTTCCAGGACTCAGCTGAGTTGAGAAGCTAACCCAGGGCCCGCACTCTGGTGACATGTCTGGCTCCACAAGGGCCCAAGTCCAGGGCACTTCATCAGGACTTGGGGGACCAGCTCCTCCAGGACGACTGGCAGTGAGCAGACCACGGCCACTGCACTCTGGGCGTGGGTACTAGGGCTGCTGGCCCGCATCCTGCGGTGCCTGGGATGCCCTGCCCCAGGGGTTGGCGGTGCCTCGGGGGTGAGCCCTCGTCTAGACCAGTGACGAGAAGGGCTGTGGCCTCACAGGCCCCGGAGAGGGGTCCGTCAGAGCAGAGCGAGGCCCTAGAGGCCTGTGAGTGGGGAAGGCTCGCAGACAGTGCGCCAGCAGCAGGTTGTGCGCCGGAGGGGGCTGCAGAGCCGAGGAACCAGGTGCAGAACCGAGAGGACGCCATTCCATGTCTGCCGATGGGAGGGCTGCAGGGCACGGCGGGCTCCCTGAGAGCAGTCACCAGGATGGAAGAGGCTTCGGGTCTGTCCACAAGACAGGGCTCAGGACCTGATGGGCTCTCTCTTCCCCCTCCGTTACAGCTGGTCCAGGTCTGGCAAGGCCTTCCTTGGTCCTCTTTGCCCCCCTGGCCCTTCCCCGTCCCTGGCGCACCCCAGTGAACACGTCCGTGTACTGCCTGCCTCCGCTCTCAGACGGCAAGCTCCTTGGGGGCTGAGGGTTTTTGTCGCTATGGATGTTGATTTATTTCCAGCATTTTGAACCATACCTGGTACGTGGCACAGGCTTGATAAATACCGCTTGGATAAATGAGGTGTAAAACAGAGGTAACCTCTGGCAAGTACTCAGATGATAATCAAGAACCTCTGAAGTAAAGGATGGACCACATTTGCAGATTGAAAGGACACGGGGTGCACAGTGCGGCCCAGACTGGACAAGCACTGAAGCGGATGGGCGAGAGGAGAGGCCTGCTGCAAGAAGACAGCTGAGTCTTGTCTGCAAGTTATGAGGCCGGGGGCCCCTGGGTGGGGCCATGCCCTGCTGAGCTGTCTGTCAGAGTCCAGGTCACAAAGTCAAGTCACTGAGCCAGAATTAGCATGTTGGGCACGGGGTGGTAGGGCTCAGTTGGCACGTAGAAAGAGAACCGCCCAGGTCCTGGGCCCTGAGTCCGAGACAGGCGTGAAACAAAGCAGCAGCACTCTCCCTGGCCTTCCCAGGGATGCTGGATGTTGGACTTCTCTCTCGCTGAATGTTCTTCCAGGGTGGGTGTCGGAACCGTGTGGAAGCAGCGGGGCGGGAAGGCATGCTCCTGTGCTCGTCGGGGAGCACGGTGGTGAGCACAGAAGCACGCTGGCTACGGCGCCGTTGTGCCACGAGGCCTGCTGCTGCCCCTTGTGAGGGGGATGTGGGGCCAGAGAGGGACGTGCACTGCTGCTCCCCAGGGCTGTTAGTATCTGACAGAACCTTCTACTAAGATGATTTCTCTTTGGAGTAGAATGGGGAGTGGCTTGGGGATTTCTGTTGTTGGGTTGGACTCATTTAGGAAAGAGAAAGCTACCAGGGAGGCAGATGGTAAAGCTGACCCCCAACCCTTTCCTTCTGTCTGCGTTGGAGAGCCTCCACTGCTTCGGCGGTGCTTTGAGGACGGCATCTTGTTCTTTTTCCCGTGGCCTGCACCTGACTGCTCCTCGGTGGGCCTGGGGCTTTCCTGGTGGCTCACAGAGGTTGGCTGGCTTGTGTGTGGGGGGTGTAAACAGGGCATCAGGAACATTGCCCTCAATGAACATTAAAACCCGAACAGGAAACCCTCCAAGGGCTCCTCTCCTAGGGTGTCTGCCGTTCTGACCTAGCTTCTCAGTGTTTTCTGCGTTCCCGGGGTGCTGGCCTCCACAGGGCAGGAGCCCTCCTTTTATAGTCCGCCGCACTTCAGGGGCTGGAGGGAGCCGCCAGGGGAGCTTGTGCTAGTGTAAGGCTCTGACTCTGTCTCCTACGACTGTGTGTTAGTAAGTGAATCATAAAAGCAACTCACTGTAATCTAAACAAAGAGGAACGTTAGTTGACTGTGCTCCGTCTTGCACAGCCCAGGCTCGACTCGGCGGCTGTGAAAAACACCAGAACCGACCCTGCTGGAGATGAGACTTCCTGGCAGGACTGTTTGCTGTGGGTTGTCTTGGAGGTGGGGTCCGAGTCTTCAGAGCAGACAGCTGTCCGTCACCGTGCAGACACGTGCACAGAAGGACCTGTCACAGGAGGGGTCGTGAGCTCGAGCCCACGGAGAGGGCGGAGCCACCTGGTCTCCAGGTCACTCTGGGCTCTTCTCCGTGACTCGGGGCCACGTGGGGTGCCGGCTGTGTTCTTGAGTGACCACGGTGTCTGTCTTTCAGAGACACCATGGACAGCGTGAAGCAGAGCGCTGCCCTGTGCTTGCTGCGTCTGTATAGAACGTCTCCTGATCTTGTCCCCATGGGCGACTGGACGTCCCGAGTGGTGCACCTCCTCAACGACCAGCATTTGGTAAATGCCTTTGGACTAGTGTCCCCCCTTGCCCCACCGAGGAACTGTTTCTGGAATCGCCGTCGTGAAAGTAGCTCCGTGTGGCTTCTCATGATGCTGGGGGGAGACTTCCACAGCTCAGCCCCTTGAGCGTGTGAGCAGTTGGGGCCCTCTGTGGCTGGGGCAGGAGCTCCCCCCTTCCCAGGGACGGGACAGTGCAGACATGACCTCTGGCCCACTGCAGAACTCGTCATCCGAAGGGCCGCCTACATGCTAGGGCTGCGCAAATGAACAAGACAGAGACGAGTGTCTTCTGGATACCTGTCCAGGAAGGGCGCCGCATGCATGTGCTTGTTTGCCTGGGGTGTTGAGGAGGGCGTTCTCCGACCCCGACCTATGCCCCGGCGTGGCCGCTGCACAGGCCAGACGTTTCTGTCCTCCCTGTGTCATAGAGAATGACAGGGAGGTGTAGGGCGACTTGGTGGTACTGGTGAGACATGGGTCACAGGGACGTGACACCAGGACGTGGAGTCAAGTAGGAGCAGACGTTGGGCACAGTGGCTTTGCGTTGTATGAATTCTATCTTATAAATGAGAGAATTGAAATTCACAAATTTTTCCCGCTGAGTGGAGCGGTATGAGTACGAGCTGGTTACTTTTCCCAGAAAGGAATCTGCCTTAAAATTTTAATTAAAAATAGGGTGTCTTCTGTTGGTTGAGGGTGCAACTCTTGATTTTGGCTCAGGCCATGATCTCAGGGTTGTGGGATCAAGCCCCACAGTGGGCTCCATGCTTAGTGAGGAGCCTGCTTGAGATTCTCTCTCCTCTGCCCCTCATTCCTTCTCCAAAAAAACAATTAATTAAAAATACGTGCTCATGGCGTACAGTTATGGAGGAGAGAGTGGGGGCTGTGTCGGCAGAGTTGCCTGTGCACTGTGCCCATGTTGTCACGGCCCGCGCATCCTGGGATGTTTGTGCCCAAGCTGGGCAGACCTTCCTCAGAATGGAGCCTGGTCTGTGCAGCCACGTTGCAGGGAGAGTGGGATGCACCTGGGTGGTGGCATTGGGAGTGCACGCCGGGTCCCATGGGTCCCGCTCAGCCTGTTCAGGTTTCGAGTCCACAGGTGGAGTCCGGAAGCTGCACGGGAGGCTGTGAGGCTCGAGGCCAGAAGTCACCCGCCAGGCAGACCCTGGGAGGCAGGGGGGCTTTTTCCAGTGTTGCGCCTGTGGAAACTGGGGCTCAGAGGGATTCAGTGGCTTCTTGTAGATCCAGACTTGAGCCAGGAGGTGCTGAAGGCTCAGAGCTGGGGCATCTCGGGGGGGCCTGAACCATGTGGCCAACAGGTGTTCACACTCAGCACTTCTCAGTGGTGGCCGCAAGGGGCCTCTGCTCTGACACGGCACGATTCAGTCGCCCCAGCTGTGTGGTTCGTTTTCACAGTTTGATGCACACGACTGTGTCTCACCAGCCACACTACCTGGCACATGCTTGGCTGCAGGCAACCGCGGCCACCACGGCCCAGCTCGGAGAGGAGAAGGAAGAGGGGCTGGCCCACCGGGCTGCGGGAAGGCCTAGCCCATCACCCTGTCTTTTTCCATCTCTCCTCTTCTCATCGCATGTTCTCTGTTCTCTTGGCAGCTGTCCTTTACATGGTTTTGGCTTCTGTGTTCTACACCTCCTGGCTTTGTAACTAAGGATGGCCTGAGATTTGGCTTTCTTTGTCTCTGTGCCAGGAATGTGCAGGGGTACCACGCCAAGCAAGCAAGCCCCTGTGTGCCCTGTGTGCTCTGAGAGCAGGGGAGGAGCCCGGGGGTCTGCGTGGGGTAGGACAGGGAGCAGTGGCCAGAGGGGCAGCACCAGGGGCCAGTTAGGCTCCTCCTGGTCTTCTCGCACTGCCCTTCCTACGAAGACTCCTGCAGGGACGCAGAGGTTGGGAGAAGCTGAGCTCTAGCCAGTGGGTCCCATCTGACTCTTGACAGAATATGGAAGCTTGTTCCGTCCTCTCAGTGAGCCAGGCCGAGCCCCAGAGGCTCAGGAGCCACGCTGAGTGACTCTGCCAGGGGAGCCGCATGTTTACCAGTAGCTGAGTTTGTTAGAGCTCTCTTGGCGGGGAGATGGATTGATACTTTGCTCACCAAGAAATGGAATGGACATCGAGGCCAGTTAGACCTGTTTCTTTTTCTTTCTTTCTTTCTTTCTTTCTTTTTTTTTTTTTAAAGATTTTATTTATTTGACAGAGAGAAACACAGCCAGAGAGGGAACACAAGCAGGGGGAGTGAGAGAGGGAGAAGCAGGCTTCCCGCCGAGCAGGGAGCCCGATGTGGGACTCGATCCCGGGTCTCCAGGATCATGCCCTGAGCCGAAGGCAGTCGCCCAACCAACTGAGCCCCCCAGGTGCCCCGAGACCTGTTTCTTTAAGGCAGCTTTTAGCTCGTCCTTAGAAAGCTGAAGGGGCCACTCAGCAGTGGCTGGGAGCTCATCCCCATGGAGCCTCTGCTGTTGCAGAAACTGCCAGCGTTCTCCCACCCGCTCAGGAGCCCTGGCAGGAGGACCGGCGGGATTAATAGCAGTCCAGTGGCTTCCTGAGCTTTGTTGGCGTTTTCACTGCCAATAAACCTTGTTCCTTTGTTTTATCTATTTCATATTTTTTATGAGAGAACTTCTTTACTTAAGCAATATCTTCCTTCAAGAGTTAGGAATTGGGTGGGAGCGATTCCTAGTTACCCTGGGGCAACAGCAGGGGTGTTCCTGTGCTGCACGAGGGTCCACGAGGCTCGGTGCCCTCAGGGACGCTGTGCAGGGAAGGGGTCTCACTTTGGCCGGGGCTGCTGCAGGGGCCAGTGGGGCAGAGACACAGCTTGGACCTCTGCTCAAGAAAGGGAAGAATGGAGCGCCTGGGTGGCTCAGTGGGTTAAAGCCTCTGCCTTCGGCTCAGGTCATGATCCCAGGGTTTTGGGATCGAGGCCCGCATCGGGCTCTCTGCTCAGTGGGGAGCCTGCTTCCTCCTCTCTGCCTGCCTCTCTGCCTACTTGTGATCTCTCTCTGTGTCAAATAAATAAATAAAATCTTGAAAAAAAAAAAGGGGGAAGAGTAAACTCTCTCAGTTGCTGTTTTCCATAGTTTCACTTTTGGGTTGGAAAAATTCAGATGAGTCCACAGGTAATGTCTCCCTGCCTGGTCCATACAGAATGGTGTTTTTTTGTTTTGTTTTGTTTTTTCTTTTTTAAAGATTTTATTATTTTATTTATTTTTATTTTTATTTTTTTAAATTTTATTTATTTGTTTATTTGACAGAGAGAAACACAGCCAGAGAGGGAACACAAGCAGGGGGAGTGAGAGAGGGAGAAGCAGGCTTCCCGCTGAGCAGGGAGCCCAATGAGGGGCTCGAACCCGGGACCCTGGGATCATGACCTGAGCCGAAGGCAGAGGCTTAATGACTGAGCCACCCAGGCACCCTAAAGATTTTTATTTTATTTTATTTTACTTTATTTTATTATTTTTTAAAAAGATTATATTTATTGACAGAACACAGCTAGAGAGGGAACATAAGCAAGGGGAGTGAGAGCGGGAGAGGCAGGAAGCTTGATGTGAGACTCGATCCAGGGACTCCAGGATCATGACCTGAGCTGAAGGCAGACGCTTAACGACTGAGTCACCCAGGTGCCCCAAGATTTTATTTTTAAGTAGTATCTATACCCAACATCGGGTGCAAACTCACCACTCTGAGATCAAGAATCGCATGCTCTCCTGGCTGAGCCAGCTGGGCACCCCTTCACGGAGTGATTTAAATGAAGGGCAGCAGTGAGTGCAGCTGCCTCCAGGGCCAGACAGGTGGCCAGACCAAGAGGAAGGAGGTAGGATAGGTTGGGACCCGGCCGCAGCCGCCGCAGCCCTCCACCGAGGCGGGGAGCTGGGCCGCCAGCATTGCCGAATGCCCAGGTTCTCAGAAGCTCCAAAAAGAAGATGACAGACGTGTGCTCTCTCAGTTTTTAAAGACATAATGGGCCAGTCAAAGCAGGGCTCTGGGTTGTTGCTCTCAGTTTAAAATTTTATCTGGAAGATGTGTTTACGATGCGAAGTCAGCATCAGGCGTGTTGGCTGCGGTCACAGCGTGTATTTGCCGTGTTTGCTCTAGGGCGTGGTGACTGCCGCCACCAGCCTCATCACCACCTTGGCACAGAAGAACCCTGAGGAGTTCAAGACCTCTGTGTCTCTGGCCGTCTCCAGATTAAGCAGGGTAAGTCTGTTGATGGGGAAGAGGTCTCAGGGTATGTTTTCGTCTTAGTTCTTTTATTTAA
This sequence comes from Spilogale gracilis, assembly GCA_004023965.1. Classification (NCBI taxonomy): domain Eukaryota; kingdom Metazoa; phylum Chordata; class Mammalia; order Carnivora; family Mephitidae; genus Spilogale; species Spilogale gracilis. The sequence goes on from PITA01035490.1 coordinate 8,900, forward strand.
TTAATATATTAGCGTACTGTTTAGAATGCAAGATATTTGACTCAGTTTGTAAATTCAGGAGTGAGAACTTGTCTTCGTTAGGAATTTTTTGGGTTTTCTTTCTGTTTTTTCACCAGTTGAGAAACGTCCGATCCATATGGGAAAGTGCTCAGAGCAAAGCAGCCCGGCCCAGGGTTGTGTTGCCCAAGTGCTGCTCAGCCACTGTGCCCAGTGGGAAATGGGGGTGCTGGCGGTTCCCCCCCTGCAGGGAGCCCTGTCCTCACTTGGTGGCCTCCATCTTTGCTTTCCTTTGCTGCCTGGGCACGAGTCCTTCACTCGGACGTCTAGCTCGGCCTGCTGTGCCCTGAGTTGTGCACGGGGACCCTGCAGACAGCATACGTTATTTTCTGTGTGACTCGTAGAGCTCAGCGTTGTGGAGTTGGTGGGCTTGTGCTGTTCGTTCCTTCCTGTCGATGCTGTGGGGAATTTCTACAAACACACCACAACATACTTACCTGTCGTCTTGTGCGACACTGAGGCGATGGGGAGTGACTGCTGTGAACAGCTTGGCTGTGTGGATGGCTGGGAGGCATGTCCCCAGAAGTGGCGTCACTGGGTCATCGGTGGCAGCGGTTCACCTCGAGGGGACAGTGCCAGGTAGCTCTACCGACTGGCCTTCCCGCCCACAGTGTGCCCTTCCCACTGCTCTGCCTCTCAGCCTTTACGTGTTGGCCACTCTGGGGACATGGTGGGGTCTCCTTGTGTTTGTTTGTTTTTTTTTAAAGATTTTATTTATTTGACAGAGAGAAACACAGCCAGAGAGGGAACACAAGCAGGGGGAGTGAGAGAGGGAGAAGCAGGCTTCCCGCCAAGCAGGGAGCCCCATGTGGGGCTCGATCCCGGGTCTCCAGGATCATGACCCGAGCCGAAGGCAGTCGCTTAACCAACTGAGCCACCCAGGCGCCCCTCTCCTTGTGGTTTTTAAATCTGCATTTTCTGGATTATCATCCAGGTTGAGCAGCTTTTGTGTGCTTGTTGCTTTTTTGAATGTCTTTTGTGAAGTACCTGTTAGTCTCTGGCTCATTTTTCTACAGTTCCTTTTTGTTATTTTGTAGAAGACATTATTTATGTATTTTAGATATGATCATTTTGTTGGTTATGTGAGGTTGAACCAAACTGCCCACATTCAACCATTATTGGTCTTCAGAAATGGCATCTTCGTATGCTTCAGTCTGCTTTGCACTTAAAAGATCTTGTCCTTCTCACTCTCTTGGTGAAGTAAGTCTTCTGTGATCACCAATCCCCCACTTAGTGTGCTAAACCTTTTCTTTATGGCCAGTGCTTTTTGTGCCGTGTTTGTGGAGTCTATCCTATTCTGTGGTGTCATATTTCAGTTGACAAGGTGCCCTGGGATGGTTTCTGTGTGTTCCTGTAGGCCCAGTGCCACTGCTGAGAAGTCCCCCCCCGCCCCCCCCCGCAGAAGCGTCGCCTCGGCTGTACACCAGTGGGCTGTGTCTTTGCCCCCCACCCCCCCCGCTGTCTGTGTTCATCTTGCATAGTGACATGCTGTCGTAGTCACTGCAG
>PITA01035491.1:0-10455 GCA_004023965.1 Spilogale gracilis
AAAAAAAAAAAAAAAAAAAAAAAAAAAAAAAAAAAAAAAAAAAAAAAAAAAAAAAAAAAAAAAGAAATATGCCTATATATACACACACATATGCACATACAGGCCGACATACATACCTCTGTATGCACATTCACACCAAGTCATTTACATGATTTTTCTATGCAATATATCCATGAAACACTTCTGGAAAGGTGCCTAAGAAACTGTTCAGCTGTTTCTTCTTAGAAGGGAAACTGAAACACAGAATGGGGATATAAAATATTTTTTACTGTTTTTACTATTCTTTTATATTGTCAGAAAGTTTCTCTGTGTCCATAAGTTAATTTTTTACAGTTCAATGAATAAATATTTCAGGAACATCTTTTTTTCAGAAGAGTTTATTTTGGGGTTAATCCTATTTTCTTTCTGTCTTATATTATATATTACCAAGGAAAAAAAATCTCCCCATGGACTAGTTGCAAAAAAACAAATTAAGATTGTAGCCACCTTTTATTGTAGGACAGGTAATGTTATTAAGAATTTTCATATCATGTTTTTATGTCTTTTGTTCTTGGTCTGGTAGATAAGTAAAAGCACTGGGGTTTGACAGAAATGCACTTATGTTCTCATATACTGTCTGCCTAGCACCTTTGTTTTCTTGCAGAAATATCATCATCATTCTTTGGAAATTTCTCTTCCCTCCTTCCAACAGCGTGTCCATAAGAGTTGTTTTGGTTTGTTTTGGTTTGGTTTTTACCTTTTACCTTTTACCTTCCTTTGCCAGCATTCCCAGGAGGAGCACCAATTAGGTGCTTCCCTGAGAGCTAGAATTCTAATCAAGTTAACATGAAATTCACACACACATGCACACACATGGTGTCACATGTTTAAAGAATAATTTTCAAATTAGAATATTAAAAACAGGGTTATTTCAAAAATTAAGTGATGTGTGTGTGTTAAACACACCATAAATAGCACAAGATGTCAAATGCTGCAAATTAAATTTAGTGAGGCAAAAATTTGACATTTGTTTTAATTTTTCAGATTTCTTTGTAAAAAAAAGTTTTTCTTTAAAGATTGCAGAGATGCCAAAATAAAAACTATTGCTGTAACCACATTGGAAAAATATCAAAATGACAAAACTATAAAAAAAGCTATGGGAGTCAATGTTACATATTTGGTTTTTCTTTTTATTAAATAAGACAGTATGTTTCATATTATTACATGACCTCTTCCTGGGGCAAACTCTAAGAACTCACTAAATCATATTTGACAGTTTATTTGTTTTCACATTGCTCATAGTAAGAATGAATGATTGTAGAATAAAATATGGCAGGACTAAATATTTTTATTGATCAGGATTGCCAATCTTACTTCCTTCTCTGCCCCTGAGAGAAATTTTCGTTTCAGATTGAAAGCTTTCTTTTAAAAAGAAAAAACCCCACCATGATGTATTCCAAGTCCACACTTATTGTAATAGCGTTCATTAAAATAACATGAAAATGGCAGAATATCCAACAGTAAGAAGGTGTTGTTTTATAAGTAGAGGAGGGATGACTAGTTTCTGGGTGGTTCTCTTGAGAAAAGAACAGATAAAATGGTGGTAGGATCTAAGCAGGTGTGGGAAAGGGCAGTTTCAAATGTGCTGATCAAAACCTGGGCTCTGAAGTCTTGCCCAAATTCAGAGACCCATTGGTGGGTGAATAAACAGACAGACCAGCTAGACTGGAACAGATGGTCCCATCTGCAAGACCATGAACGATACTTTTGCAACTGTATGTTTGCACCAAATTTATAAGAAGCCATCAGTGACATGAAGATGATAGCAGTGTTTAAGCAAAAGAGATTTGATGACTTAGTGGAAAATGAACTGAACTGCGGAGAAAGCTGTTTTACATAACCCAGCCTGAGAGATGACAGGGGCATACAAATGGGAACAATGACAGAAATTCATGACCAATTAGTTAATGCAATAATAATATTGTCATTTGTTCAGTGTTTATTCTCAGTGGAAGCAATTCTAAGCATTGCAGAGCAAAATGCATTATTTTATTTTCATAGTAACCGCGAGAAAGGTCTTAGTTCCCCCCACTTTGTACAGGTAAGGGAGCAGAGTTCAGAAAATGTAAGCAACTTGTCCAAGATGGCCACCAGCTGGTAAACAGCAGTGGCAGGATTTTGTCCTAGGCTGTCTAACTTCCCCCATGCTGTGCTACCTAATAGGATTTGATAGCTTCACTCCCTTCTCTCCCCTTCTCTCTGAGCCATCTCCTACTACTTTGATCCTTGCTAACTCTTCTGTGAATAGGATGCCTCCTCCCAGGTCCTGAACAAATACTTCCTAACTTGGCTTCCTGCTGCTCTTACTTCTGGCAAGGATGCCCTCCCCTCAGAGAGTCACATGGATTTTCCTTCACTTTGCTCAGGCACCTGCTAGAGCATCTCATGAGTGAGCCATTTTTAAAAAATATTTTATGCTTTTTTTTTTTTTACTTTCAATTGTAAGATAGCTTCCCCGCCCTCCTCATACCTTTATCCTACTTTAGTTTCACTGCAGAATTTGTCCAACATGACAAACTATTCAATGATATGTTGACTGTCTTCCCCAACCCCATCAGAATATAGGGCCTTGAAGAGGAGCACACTGTCTTTTTCTTTACTTTAGTGCCCCGTGTGAATAACAGATGCAAAGGAGACATTTAGGAAATACTTGTTAAGTAGGTGAACAAGGGGAACAGTTAAAACTTTCTTTTGGAAATCTGATTTAAGAACATGTCTAAACCCATCAGCTGTCTCCGTAGACCATCAATTCCATGATGACATCAGTCACATCTCTTTAAATTTAGATCTCCAGTGCCTGATACAGTAGCACAACAGAATTAAAATGAATTGCCCCAAGCTTAGTAAGTATACCACAGTAGACATGTATGTAAGTTTGCCTCTACCTGCCTTAGATGAGCTCTCCCTCACATCTTTCTTTTTCCTGTGTGCTCACACTTTATAGTTTGAGCATCAAATAATTGACCTCTAAGATCCTGAGTCATTCGTTTGTTGGATGAATTGCCTTCTTGTCTCTCTCTCCTCAAGGTGGTTTTTGTGTACACCATTTATTGGCATTCCCTTATTATTATTTTATCTTTAACTTTTTGATGCATTCATATCTCTTCTGTACACCTTGATGTGTTCATGATCGATATCAATCTCAGTTTTCTTTGTATCATTTCCAAGAGTATGGAATGAATGAATGAATGAAAATGTGAATGAAAAGAAAAAGAATACATTCAGAGGTGAAAAATTTTTATGACAGGGATGGAAAATGAAGATAAAACATCTGTATTTCAAGTAGACAGAGTGAACCACCAGAATATTTAATTAACTGAAATAGGACTTACTGAATAGACCGCTCACTGCGAACTCCAAAGCCCTTTGTACTAGACAGGATTTGAGGCATATAGCATCTTCTGAATGAAGAAAGTGAATAAGGGAATTCCTGTAAGATCTTCTAAATGTAACTTTAGTTATTCTTTATTTAACAGGCTTTCACCGAAGAAAAAAATTTTAGGCAAAATACCTCAAATACAAATCACATAGAATGCTACTTGAACATTACTTATCAATGTGTACACTTTTGATAGCAGTACCCTTTTGTGTCTCTGAAATTATATATTTGCTGGTCTGTTTCAGGATACATGATACCAGTCAGAATATATTCACAATATTTGATTACCTTAAGAAATGCTTCCCCGTGTCTCAGACATACACGTCTCCCATGTATGTTCTGTGGGAGGGAATGACTGTAGATGTTCAGAAGTTCAGGAAAGAAGGCTTCAAGAATAGAGGAGGCATTCACTTTTGCTGATGGGAAAAGAGAGCTGCGGTCTGGTCCAGAGCTGATGCCAGCACACACGGAGTGTAACCGTTTTGAGATAACACATTGCCTCTTAAAAGCTACAAAGTACGTTTAAAAATGCTCAGTAAGGGTGCCTGGGTGTCTAGTCAGTTAAGCATCTGCCTTCAGCTCAAGCCATGATCCCGGAGTCCTAGATTTGAGCCCTGCATCAGGCTCCCTATTCCTCAGGGAGCCTGCTTCTCCCTCTCCCTCTGTCTCTCTCTCTTTCTGTCTCTCATGAATAAATAAATAAAAATCTTTAAATAAAAATAATTTTAAAACATGCCCACTACATCACAAACACAATACATGTGACAAACTAGCTGAACGTAAGCAGTTCACCCAAGATGAACGATTCAGTGTGTTACCTAATTGCTTACATTCCGATCAGTGGGAACAGCTTCCCACCTGGAAGGAAAGCCGATCCAATCTGAAAGGGATCCAAGCAGGCCTTTCAGGTGAACACGTCATATCAAAACAGAAGTGTGTGTCACATGTCCAAAGCTGACTTTCTGACACCTATAAATTTATTTCATTCTCTACTGGTAGAACTTGGCCCACCATGTCAAACTCGGGTGACTTGGGGTTCGTATCTATTTTCTTCACCTCTGAAGAGAAGAGCTCACACAGAGCAGACATCTGTTCGCTCCTAGCACTATCTTTTCTTTCTGGGCTTGCCAACTTTGTCAGTTTAAATGAGGGATTTAAACTATTCCTTCAGTATGACAGCCTAAGTTGGTGAGTGATAAAATACAATAATCAAAGTAGAGCTGAGCAAAAAAACATGCTTGAGAATAAGAAAGCAGGTCAAATTGGTATGGATATACATGTCACATGAGAAGGAAATTGGATCTATGAGTGCTTGCAGTTCTGTTTAATAAAATTCTTTCTGACAGGATCAATGTAAGTTAATATATAAATTAATATATTAATATATATAAAGATATATATCTTTTAGTATAGGGTATATTTAGTATATATACATATATTTAGTATGTTATATTATAGTATATATATACTGCTTGTTGATTTCATGTAATTCATTATTAAAATAAGAGCCTCTGAAGATAAAATAAAAAGCAAACACTAATGAATTTTTAAAGGTGAACTGAGAAGGTAAATTTTCATATAAAACATTAAAATTGTGAAAATTAACACTTCCTAGATTCAATTTAAAAGTTACTCTAAAGCAAGTTAAGAAATTCAATGTCATATATTTCACAAAATTTCCAAAGTGTATTTGACAATTAATTTGGGAATAAAAATAACAAGGAAAATGACAAGAAAAAAAGATATCTGAAATTTCTTTGTCTAAATGATAATGATTTCTTTTTTTGTTTTAATGCTAACATCCAGAGTTTTTTTTTCCATAAGCCAGCCACGCCATCCCTCCCCCCATGCCCCAGCAACCCTCAGTTTGTTTCCTGAGATTGAGAGTCTCTTAAGGTTTGTCTCCCTCCCCAGTCTCATCTTATTTCATTTTTTCCCCTCCCAACCCCCCACAACTCCCCACCCTGCCTCTCAAATTCCTCATATCAGAGAGAGCATATAATTGTCTTTCTCTGATTGACTTATTTCGCTCAGCATAATAACTTCCAGTTCCATCCACGTCATTGCAAATGGCAGGATTTCATTCTTTCTGATGGATGCATAGTATCCTATTGTGTATATATATATATATATATATATATATATATATATATATATATACCACATCTTTATCCATTCACCTGTTGATGGACATCTAGATTCTTTCTATAGTTTAGCTATCATGGACTTTGCTGCTATAAACATTCTGGTGCATGTGCCCATTTGGATCACTATATTTTTATTTTTAGTGTAAATACCCATTGGTGTGATTGCTGGGTTGTAGGGTACCTCTATTTTCAACTTTTTGAGGAATCTCTATAGTGTTTTCTGGAGTGGCTACACCAGCTTCCATTTCCACCAACAGTGTAGGAGAGTTCGCCTTTCCCTGCATCATCACCAACATCTGTTGTTTCCTGACCTGTTAATTTTAGCCACTTTGACAGGTGTGAGGTGGTGTATTACTGTGGTTCTGATTTGTATTTCCCTGATACTGAGTGATGTTGAGCACTTTTCATGTATCTATTGACTATTTGGATGTCTTCTTTGGAGAAATGTCTGTTCATGTCATCTGCCCATTTCTTGATTGGATTATTTATTCTTTGAGTGTTGAGTTTGATAAGTTCTTTATAGATTTGGGATACTAGCCCTTTATCTGATGTTTCATTTGCAAATATCTTCTACCATTCTGTGGTTGTCTTTTGGTTTTGTTGACTGTTTCCTTTGCTGTGAAAAAGCTTTTGATCTCAGTGAAGTCCCAATAGTTCATTTTTGCCCTTGCTTCCCTTACCTTTGGCAATGTTTCTAGTTGCTGTGGCTGAGGTTGAAGCGGTTGCCGCCTGTGTTCTCCTCAAGGATTTTGATAGGTTGCTCTCTCACATTGAGGTCTTTCATCCATTTTGAGTCTATTTTTGTGTGTGGTGTAAGGAAATGATCCAGTTTCATTCTTCTGCGTGTGGCTGTCCAATTTTCCCAACACCATTTGTTGAAGAAACTGTCTTTTTTCCACTGGACATTGTTTCTTGCTTTGTAGCAGATGAGTTGACCATAGAGTTGAGGGTCCATTTCTGGTCTCTCTATTCTGTTCCATTGATCTAGGTATCTGTTTTTGTGCCAGTACCATACTGTCTTGATGATTACAGCTTTGTAATAGAGCTTGAAGTCTGAAATTGTGATGCCATCAACTTTGGTTTTTTTTTTTTTTTTTTTCAACATTCCTCTGGTTATTCGGGGTCTTTTCTGGGTTCCATATAAATTTTAGGATTATTTGTTCCATTTCTTTGAAAAACATTGATGGTATTTTGATAGGGATTGCATTAAATATGTAGATTTCTTTAGGTAGCATAGACATTTTCACAGTATTTGTTCTTTGAATCCATGAGCATGGAATGTTTTTTCCATTTCTTCCTCAGTTTCTTTCATGAGTACTTTATTGTTTTCTGAGTACAGATTCTTTCCCTCTTTGGTTAGGTTTATTCCTAGATATCTTATGGTTTTTGGGTGCAACTGTAAATGGGATAAACTCCTTAATTTCTCTTTCTTTTGCCTTGCTATTTCTATATAGAAATGCAACTGATTTCTGTTCACTGCCTTTATATCCTGATACTTTACTGAATTTGTGTATGAGTTCTAGCAGTTTTGGAGTGGAGTCTTGGGTTTTCCACTTAAAGTATCCTATCAACTGCAAAGAGTGAGAGTTTTACTTCTTCTTTGCCAATTCAGATGTCTTTTATTTCTTTTTGTTGTCTGATCACTGAGACTAGGACTTCTAGTATTATGTTGAATAGCAGTGGTGATAGTGAACAGCCCTGCCATGTTCCTGATCTTAGGGCAAAAGCTCTCAGTTTTTCCCTATGAGAATGATATTTGCTGTGGGTTTTTCATAGATGGCTTTTATGATATTGATATATGTACCCTTCATGCCTACACTGTGAGGAGTTTTGATCAAGAAAAGATGCTGTACTTTGTGAAATGCTTTTTCTGCATCTATTGAGTGGATCATATAGTTCTTGTTCTTTCTTTTATTAATGTACTGTATCACATTGACTGATTTGCAGATGTTGAACCAACCTTGCAGTCCAGGAATAAATCCCACTTGGTCATGGTGAATAATCCTTTTAATGGACTGTTGGATCCTATTGGTAGTATTTTGGTGAGAATTTTTGCATCTGTGTTCATCAAGGATAGTGGTCTGTAATTCTCCTTTTTGACTGGGTCTTTGTCTGGTTTGGGGATCAAGGTAATGCTGGCCTCATAAAATGAATTTGGATGTTTTTCTTCCATTTCTATCTTTGGGAACAGTTTTGGGAGAATTTAGGTATTAATTCTTCTTTAAATGTTTGGTAGAATTGCCCTGGGATCTTGTTTGTTGGGAGATTTTTGATGACTGCTTCAATCTCCTTACTGGTTATGGGCCTGTCCAGGTTTTCTATTTCTTCCTGGTTCAGTTTTGGTAGTTTATATGTCTCTAGGAATGCATCCATTTCTTCCAGAGTGTCAAATTTGCTGGTGTATAGTTGTTTATAACATGTTCTTATAATTGTTTGTATTTCTTTGGTGTTGGTTGTGTTCTCTCCTCTCATTCATAGTCTTATTAAGTTGGGTCTTTTCTCTTTTCTTTTTGATAAATCTAGCCAGGGGTTTATCAATCTTGTTAATTCTTTCAAAGTACCAGCTCCTAGTTTTGTTCTTTTGGTTTCTATTTCATTTATTTCTGCTCTGATCCTTATTATGTCTCTTCTCCTGCTGGGTTTAGGCTTTCTTTACTGTTCTTTCTCCAGCTCCTTTAGGTGTAGGATTAGGTTGTATACTTGAGACCTTATTTCTTGAGAAAGGCTTGTATTACTATACACTTTCCTCTCAGGACGGCCTTTGGGGTGTCCCAAAGATTTTGAAGAGTTGTGTTTTCATTTTCATTTGTTTCTGTGAATTTTAAAAATTCACCTTTAATTTCCTGGTTGACCCATTCATTCTTTAGTAGGATACTCTTTAGCCTCCATGTATTTGAGTTCTTTCCAACTTTCCTCTTGTGGTTAAGTTCTAGCTTCAGAAGACTATGGTCTGAAAATATGCAGGGAATGATCCCAATCTTTTGATGCCAGTTGAGACCTGATCCATGAGCCAATGTGTGATCTATTCTGGAGAATGTTCCATGTGCATTAGAGAAGAATGTGTATTCTGTTGCTTTCGAATGGGATGTTCTAAATATATCTGTGATGTCCATCTGGTCCAGTGTGTCATTTAAAGCCTTTATTTGTTTGTTGATCTTTTGCTTAGATGATCTGTACGTGTCAGTGAAGGGGGTATTAAAGTCCCTTACTATTACTGTATTATTGTCAGTGTGTTTCTTTGATTTAGTTTTTACTTGGTCTATATAATTGGCTGCTTCCATATTAGGGGCATAGATATTTAAAATTGTTACATCTTCTTGTTGGACAAACTCTTTATGTATGATATAGTGCCCTTCCTCATCTCTTATTATAGTCTTTTTCTTAAAATCCAATTGTCTCATATACGGGTTGCCACTCTAGCTTTCTTTGATCAAGTCTATTGGCATGGTAAATTGTTTTCCACCCCCTCACTTTAAATCTGGAGGTGTCTTTGGGCCTAAAATGAGTTTCTTAAAGACAGCATATTGATGGGTCTTGTTTTTTTTAACCATTCTGATACCCTGTGTCTTTTGATTGGGGCATTTAGCCCATTTACATTCAAGATAACTATACAAAGATGTGAATTTGGTGCCATTGTATTGCCTGTAAGGTGATTCTCACTGTATATTGTCTCTGTTCCTTTCTGGCCTGTTACTTTTAGGTTCTCTCTTTGCTTAGAGGACCCCTTTCAATATTTCCTCTAGGGCTGGTTTGGCGTTTGCAAATTCTTTTCATTTTTGTTTCTTCTGGAAGTTTTTATTTCTCTGACTATTTTCAGTGATAATCAAACTGGATATAGTATTCTTGGCCACATATTTTTTTTGTTTAGTGCTCTGAATGTATCATGCCAGTCCTTTCTGGCCTGCCAGGTCTCTGTGGATAGGTCTGCTAACAATCTAATATTTCTGCCCTTGTATGTTACGGACCTCTTCTCCTGAGCTGCTTTTGGGATTTTCTCATTGTCAATGAGACTTTTCAGTTTTACTATTAGATGACAGATGTGGACCTATTTTTATTGATTTTGAGTGGGGTTTTCTGTGCCTCCTGGATTTTTTTTTCAGTTTTTTTTTTTTACTTTAAATTTATTTTATTTTTTCAGTGTTCCAAGATTCATTGCCCATTCCCCACACCCAGTGCTCCATGCAATAGGTGCCCTCAGTACCCACCAGCAGGCTCTCACATCCCCCCACCCCCTCCCTCCAAGTCCCTCAGTTTGTTTCTGTGTCCAAAGTCTCTCATGTTTGGTTTCTCTCCCTGAATTACCCTACTTCCCATTTCCTTTCCTTCTCCTACTGTCTTCTATATTACCCCTTATGCACTACAAGTAACTGAAACTGTATGAAACTTGACTTTTTCTAGTTGGCTTATTTCACTCAGCATACTCTCTTCCAATCCAATCCGTGTTGCTACAAAAGTTGGATATTCATCCTTTCTGATGGAGGCATAGTATTCCATTGTATATATGTATCTTCCACATCTTTATCCATTCATCTGTTGAAGGGCACCTTGGCTCTTTCCACAGTTTGGCGATTGTGGCCATTGCTTCTATGAACATTGGGGTACATATGGCCCTTCTTTTCACTACATCTGTATCATTAGGGTAAATGCCCAGTAGTGCAATTGCAGGGTCATAGGGTAGCTCTATTTTTAATTTTTTAAGAAATTTCGATACTGTTTTTGAAAGCAGCTTCACCAACTTGCATTACTACCAACAGTGTAAAAGAGTTCCCCTTTCTCCACAGCCTCTCCAACACTTGTTGTTTCCTGACTTGTTAATTTTGGCCATTCTGCCTGGTGTAAGGTGGTATTTCAGTGTGTTGTTTTTTTTTTTTTTTTTTTTTTTTTTTTTTT